>JAPMOB010207516.1:6216-25913 GCA_029875015.1 Lepomis gibbosus
ATATCTGTGAGCTTCACTTCAGTGCTCAGTTGGTACGGGTGTCCCTAAATCTGAAAAACGTAGTCGGTTAATTCATTTATAGAGTCATTATTTAAGCAAAAATACCACACACTTTGTTGCACAATTGTGAGGATTTGCTACCTTGTGCCCAAGCTTCTTGCCTACTGATTATGAACTCTATACACAGCAACAACAATGCAGATAACTAAATGGAGTCTGATAACACCAAAAAACGACTGGCACAGACTCCAACACCAACTCCACATAAGGATTTTTTTTAAATTATGTGCTGAAGCCCTCAGGCCGACGTAGGTCAAAAGTATGAGTACAGCCCCATGGTGCCCTATTTTAAAGATATTTAGCTTATATGTGTCAGGTTCCATCATTTTTTTTTCTAATTTTCCTTATCTGTCACTGATGTCCCTCAACATTGTACACATTTGTAGCATGGTAATCTTCTGCCAAGCCCCCAGGAACAGTTCTAGGCTGTGTGAACATTTTGGCATACTGGACACAGTTTGAGCTGTGGGTTGGTGTGACACAGTCTGGCCCAAAAATTTACCATTATACTTACCAAAGAAAGTGCTGTAAAACTCAGGCCATATACTGACCATCAAACAAAATGCACTACTAGAAAAACTTCTCGGAAAAGGTTTCTAAAGACATGTCTGAAAATTTTGATGAATCTCTGGATCTTAAACCTATATCTTGGATTCTTGGATTACATTCTGCTCTGAATCTTAAACCCCATCTGTTTAACGTGCTTGATGTTTTTATTTTATTTTACTTCAGTGGATCTCTGACAGACCTCCCAGGCTCGCACAGAGGTTACAAAGTATAATAGAACTCATCCCTCTGGAGGCTATGACCTACTAGCTCAAGGACAAACCTTCAATGTTCCATAAAACATGGGACCCCTTCTTGAATTACATTGGAATAGATGGTGCACAACCTTTGCAGAGAGTCCTCTATGGTCTTACCTGGATTGAAAGCCAGCTCATACAAGTCTTAATCAAGCGGTATGATGTAAAACTGCCTGGATGGCTGGTCATCTATTTATTCATTTGTCAGTATGGTTGGTTTTTTAATTAGGTAGGTGTGGTCTTGTGTGGATCATGAATGTGGTGGCCTGAGAAACTCTTTGTTTCATTTTTTCTGGGGTCCTGTTATATTTTTTTGCATTACAAATCATCCAGAAAAAGCAGTATGAATTATTTAGCAGAACATTTAATGGAAGCTAAAAGCCCACAAAATTAGCTTTGGACATGTCACTGTTTATAAATTCCACCAGCCCACTTCTTTTCTGTCTGGTCATTTTACCATATTGCAGTGTGGCAGAGAGGCGACATGTGCTTTTGAGAAAACTTCACGAGTGACTTTATCTGTGTTAGCTCAGGCCCTATAGAAGACAGACTCATGGACAAATGCCTCTCTCTCTCTGTCACACACACACACACACACACACACACACTTATCTTATTGTGACAGTGGAGTCTTTGCGTGACTTGCTGAAATAGTATATGAAAAATGTCAGTGTTGCAGACAAGGAATGAGAAGCAGTAAGAAGAATCTCAGGAATTTTGGCAGCAATGGGGTTTTGAGAAAAAAACCCTGACACATCCTGCTTTGGTTGTACACAGAGCTATTAAACGTCTTTATGTAAGTTATTTAAACCCTTATTCTCCCTGTATGTTTGTGGAAAACAAAATGAAAAAAATCTTGATAAAGGGCCAAGGTGAAATAGCTCTGTCACCAACTAAGAGCCGACTGATTTTATTTTTTGTGTAATGACTGAAAGCTGTAAATGCACAGTGATCATCTGCACCCAATTCTCACGTCTTCAGTGTGTGTGGCATAGGGACGTTGTTGCAGGGCTGTGGAGGTAATTGCCACATGAAAAGTTGAGCATTTTTATTGACGTGTCCGTGTTTCCTGTTAAGCCCTCTCCGGATGTTATTAGTGTTACTTGGAATGGTCATTTATTTGATTCTGCCCATGTACAACAGTAATTTCAGTCCGTCATCTGGATAGGAAAAGCAATTCAATGGGGAACAGTTATAAAACAGGGACAGACCATTGAAGATGATTCACACAGTACAGAAAAACTATCATGCTTTTACATGGTCTTTTATGCACTGAAAGCATTCATCAACTCTTTGTCAGGAAACTCTTCAAATGGCACCATTTCATAGTAAAGAGTGATGTTGCTGCTGGTTATATGACCCTTGTAATAGTGATGCCAAGTGAGCCTGTCAGTTAAAGCAAGAGACACCAGGCATCAATCTCAGAAACATAGAACTTCAGTTAAGACTAAAAGTGTCTGCATACACAAAGCTACAAAACAAATATTTCCATCACATTTATTAAAATCTGATTTCGAGGTGATTTCACAGTGAAATCAGATTTGTGATTTCACACATTGTGAATTCAGATTTGTGATTTCACAAATTGTTCCATTAATCCCAATAATCATGCAGGTATGCAACCCTAATGCCACTTGCACCAGTACCTCTGAATGCATGTGTTTTTTGAACTAGGTGAAACAACACAGAATCCCATTTCTTCACACTGGAATAAAATACTGAAAAAAAGGAAATTAACATGTAAATAAATGGATATTTATTGAAGCAGGCTACTATAGTGAGGATTATATGACTGAAATTTTACATAAAATGTTACCTAAATTCACTGACATTTGTGTACAGTGGTGTAAAACCAGGACGGAGGGATGTACAAGCACTTTCAGCACTCTGTTGTTTTTGATAAATATCAGTTTATGATGAAAGGAATGTATGCAGTAGGTATATGCCTAAACAGGATTAAAATCTTAATACATCTGAGTCTAAATCAACGATAGCTCGTCTGGCTTCTACTGTCGAACCCACAGAGATGGACCCACTCTGCAGTTCCTCACCAGTTCCTCACTAGTAACTTTCAGCTTGTTGTTTAGACTTCATTGCCAGCAACTTTACTGTTTTGTTTCACTCACCCCTCTCATAGTAATTTCTGCCAGCATCAGGCAGCAGTTTTCCCACATTATGCTGCCCAGCACCAAACAAAAGACAACGTTAGTGACTAGCTAATCAGCAACTGTAAAACTAAGGTTTTTTTCTGCAGTGACAGACCGCTCCACATTGAAAGGGCATCAAATTTGGTGCTTGCTGATGATGTTGGCACGGTAATTTGACAGTTGCAATATCTGTGTGCGCATTTACAAAAAAAAAAGTTTATACTACAGAGTTGAAGTGAAAAGGAGAACTAACAGGGTTTGTTCCATAGGTAAGAAAACCTCTAATCATAATTGCCAGGTTAACTGGCTTCCACTTCGAGTGGACTACAAACTTATCATCATCATGGGTTCTCCCACGATGTTGAATGTTGTAAAGTGGCAGACAACCTGCACTGCTTTACTGTTGATAACCAAGAAAAGGGAGGGGACAAAAGAACTTGTACCCACGTTTGTAGGCTATGCTATATGACATCCTCCAGTCAGTTTTGTATCGAAGTTGACAGTTTGTCACCTAAAAACACCAGTTCTCAAATGTCATTCAACAGCTGCTAAGGGAAATGTCCACCAACGCCTTGAAGCTTACACACAGTTTCCATAAATATGTCCAAAAAATATCATATGCAAAATAGCTGCATTTTCATTTTAGTTTACAGAGGATATTTAATATTTCAATTCAACTAAAAAGATAAAGCTGTTACTTGATTACCTCAGATGGCATGAAGTCCTTATGTCATGTCATGTCATGATATGAATGCTCTCCGTAGAAAGTTGAATTCTTGCACAGGAAATGCAGGAAACAGCCAGCAACTACAGTATGATGGTAATGACTTGGTGTGCCTTTTCACCTACTCATGGGGGTTATTGTGGAATTATTAGAGGCTGCTCATTTCTGCCATCAACATGTTTTCAGGTCAAGTAGATCCATTCCCCGCTGGGAGGACTCCAAACCGAGGTGGAATCTAAACCCCCTATAATCTGCCATGTTATTGAATTAAAAGCTTATGCCTGCTCTTCACAAGTATGTCAATTATTCTCATTTCAATGGTGCACTCTCATTTCTTTTTCATTTAAAAAGGTTGAGCCAGTGCCTAAACAGCATGTGCTGGGTGATGCTTGGGAGTGAGAAAACAGAGGAAGATGTATTTGTCCATTTCTTTCACCAGACCTATAATGTATGGATTAAATAATTCAGTTTGTTTGTGCTGTTCTGGTAACAGCTGCTTCGAGTGTGGTTGTGACACTTTGTCAGTGTCGTTAACAAGAAAGCACATCCACCATCACCACCTTTCTTCTGTTATTCTGTTTCTTATAATAGACTCTATTAGAGCCGCGAAACATGGTCAAAGTTTAAAAAAAAAAGAGAAAGCGACAAGAAAGCCTGGTCTCTTTAATGACCACCGATTACACAATTATTTCTACAAGATCCTTTTTTTTTTGATGATGCATTACAAAATTGACATGGCTCCCGCTTTTGTCTCTTTTGTATCCCATGTTTGATTAAAGAGGCTATTTATAAATTTTTTAAAATGTTGAAGTGAAATTGACTGTATTGACAAAGTGGTGGTTGTCAGTTGGTGTACGAGAAAGACAGGGCGAGAGACTTTAAACTGAAAGTGAAAGACAAAAAGGTCTTGAAATATGTTGCATAAAATGACAAAAGATGTCCTATTTTGTACAACGTTTCCTAATAGATCAAGACACAAGGTCTGAGGGGAACAAAGTGATTTATTTTTAATAGTATGTTGCATGTATTTATTACCCATCAGCCATAGTGCTGTAAAATGTACCTTTTTTTATTTTTACACTCATAGGCTTTGACGCATGCATTTAAATTTTTCAGTGGGAGACCACTTTTGTCCTAGCATTTGACATCATTGTCATTCAGCTAACTGAAACCATCGTTGCTTTGCTGGTTAGAAACTGTTCGCCGACTCTGGGTTAACAATTTTGCAGTACTAAAGGGTTTGCGATACCTATTATGTGTTTAGCTCTCATTAGAGAACAGACAGACAATCAAGAGGCAGTTTCATCAGAGGAAGTTCAGAAAAGGAGTTCAAAATAAACAATTTGTTGTTATACTTAAACTAGGGTCAGAAAAGATGTTAAAGATGTGTGTAAGAGGACTGTTTCAGCTGTAAATAGGACTAAGTATTTTAGCAATTAGAGTAAAAATGTACTCTATACTGTTGATTTGTATTTTATATGGACCCCACTTACCAGTTTGTGAAGGGTTAGTTGGCCCTTAAAATAAGGAATAAAATCATATAAAATTCTGCAAATATGTATTTCCATATCTGTGCCACTAAAAAGGACAGCGTGTGACAAGAATATAACAGAGCTTCATGTTTGACATGCTTCCGGCAATTTTCTTTATAGCTACCAAGACTGTAACCTTCATTTGACCTGATCCACACAGTGATCTGGCTTCTCTGTGATGAGGCAATGTGACAGTAAAAACGGATATCTGTGAAATGTTACCTAACTGTCCGTTTGTAAAGAATTGAAGTAAATATATAACCCATGACTTTTCACTATGGATGGTACATACATCTACATAACTGTAAGTATGTTAATTGAACTGCACTGAAATGAATGATTAAACACTAACAAACCCTGATAATGTCGGCGAACAGAGCTTAGTGAAAAGAGAAGAAAGCAGCCTTTTTAAGAGTCTCACTATGGATAAGGTCTGGGTGTCACCACAATGCAAAGATGAATGTAGCTTTCAGTGCCTCAGCTTCATTGGTAGTCCCCTGGCTAAATGATTTTCTGTCTTGTATTGATAACAACGCAGGTGCTTTATCTCCTAAACGTTCTTCTGTTGTATAATGCTCTTAGATTATTAAACAACTACATGATACAAACCCAGAGGTCTTCAGGGAACCTCTGCAGCCGGTTGGCATTCCCGGGGAAGTGTACAGCCTCTAAACTACATCCTGCAACATGTTCATCCTGTTGTATGAGTTAGCCTAGTACTGAGTCACAACAAAGACATGAGGATGCTTTAACTCTCCTGTTTCCCTTTGTTCAGGATCTTGCCAGCACCCTGTTTTACAGTATGGTGTGTAACTGCTAAGTGGTAAGAAGTAATTACCGGTAATTATTTTGTCTTGAAAGATACTAGGTCATTAATCACCAGTACAGAAAAAAATACCCAATTGTGCACCACTGTACGTACAAACACACACACACACACACACACACCCTGCATTTCTATACATTGTAGTGCTATTGATCTGTCATAAAGGGCCCATTAACCACTTTGCTACATATACTCACCCCTATTCGCATACATGTTTGACTGCTACAGAGTTTTGAATGGTTCCCTGGTAACATACCATGTCTGATTTCTCTTTCAAAATCATGTTAGAATTATAGCTACATGGACATTATCATCCCCAAGGTCTAGGACGTAAAACTGTTAGTGGGCATAAATAAAATACCAGTGCTGTGCCATGTGTATTGCATGAGAGGGCATAGGATCTCAGAGTGCTTGTGTTTCTATCAGCAGGGCTGCAGCCTTGATTGATGAGGCGATTGAGGCTGGGGAGTTTGCTACAAATCAGCAGTGTTGTTATGAAGGCTGGCTGGCTAGCCTGCCATGCTTGGATCTCTACGATGTCTCTACTACTCTGCCCAGGGACAGAGTTTTAACAGCAATGTCTGACGTCTGCAGTCAAAGGACAGCCGAGAAACGTTTTTATTCTGACCACTCAGCTGGCTTGGTTAGTGGGAAAGACTTCCTACCACTTGCATGCATACATGCGGACTCACGCACGCACGCACACACACATACACATATATAACCCTTACCAGCAGTGCATCACCCTTCTCAGCCTTACCTCTTCAAGTCACGCAACTCAAGCACACAGGCCGATTCTCGCTCACAACCCCCTCCTGCTGCCAATAAAAATATGAAGAATGAGGACAGTGAGACGGAGCTTCCCACCATGGCACAGGGGGAGTTTGGGTAATATTCAGACAGCTTTGCCTCAAGCAATGAAATCAAACAGAAGCTCCCTGCAGAGTTAGATGTCTGTTATTAAAGGCTGTTCTTTGCTGTCAGGGTCAGCACAGACCCTCTCATACCCATGTCCACCTCCCTACCCCCCATACTGGTAGATGCAGAAAAAACAAATGCTCAGATTGTGTGTGTATGCGCAATATACCACACTTTTCAGGGTCAAAGGTACCCTGTGAAATAAGCTGCTGCCCTTGAACATGTTTTAAATCATATCCCTACCTGTTAAAAAATGCTGGATGCTGTCAACAGTGTATGAATGTAGGTAAACATAGAGAGCTAAGAGTTAAATACCCATTTCAGATCAAAGGAAGGACCTGAAATAAACTTGCAGCACAGCTTTAATGATATGGAAGATTTAATACACGAAAATTAAAACAAATCAAACAAAGAAATAAAGTCAAATGCAATACACATAGTTAAATATGTGCTGGGCAACGATGACAATTTTAAATCGCTATTAATCGCATAGTTATCCGCAAAATTGAATAATGAATTCTAATGTACCGTTATATACAGAAAAAGTGCAATAATATGTGGTTTGCAAACACTTTAAACAAGAAGGTACTTTTTACAAGCAATATTCCCTTTACACAATAGCAATAACATATTTCGTGTAACTATCAGCTTAAACGTAATCAAATCAAATAACCAAAGTTATTTGCTACTGCCAAGGCATTATCTTTTATCTAGCTTGTTAAAACAAGTTAGAGTCCAGAGCAACGAACAGGCTCCTTCTGAGCAACATGTAAACATATATAAATCTGTTTTCTTGTTTGTTTGTTTTTTTCTGAACAGGTAATAAGCAGAAACATTTTGCTTTTATCAGGGAGCAGCACAGACAGTCGTATTTTCATCAGGAAGCGTCCATGTTAGAGCCTGCACGCTCTAACATGGACACTTGCTTTTGGCACATGCTTTTGGCACTGATCTTTCTAAGTAAGGTCCTTTTTGTTTAACAGTCGCTATATCGCTCTTGTCAAAGCCAGACCAGACCTCTGTGAGAAAAAATAATAACCCTTAAATAATCATTTTTTTCAACCCACCAAGGTTACACAATAATGTGCATATACATATGTGACTAAAGCGATATATAGCAACTATTTCTAGTTAAGTTTAAAAAATCTTTCTTTTAAAAAAACAAATCTATATTCTATCATTGTAGGGAACCTTTCCACAATGTTGTCAAACACTTGTAATAACAATCTGAGCTTGTCAGTGGCAAAAAACAAGCAATTTAGAGAATGTACTTTCATGTGGCGCAATTGCTCGCAAGGATTACGTTGCAGCCCTGTTTCACTGCTGCAGACTGCAGCGCATTGGTTCAAGACTGGACCAATTTCAAAAGATGTTGTCTCAATTAGTCATATAGGCACAAATTGATGGAACATAAGATCCAGGTTGAAAAATACCAAACCTAACCTTAAGAAATAGAGGAATTTTCTATAAAAGAACACTTTACCTGAAAAAATTTAAATCACCTAGATGGAAGATTTTTTACTGGACAGTGAAACTATGTGAAAAAAACACAATAATTTAGCTTTCTGCTTTTTCTTTGTTGAGATGGAGAAGCACTGCATTTGCTACTACTGATGAAAGCAGAAAGTCTAGAACTCTATGCCAAATAAATCACTTGCAAGTACAAAACAACACTCACATTAGGTATCTTCTTACGGTCATTTTCTGAAATTTTGCACTTTGTTGTGTTGACAGATCAAAAATGACAGTAACGTTATGTAAAATTCTAGTTATCTACTAGTAATACCCATGTATGGTAAGCTTTCATACAGGGCTGTTTGGGAACATTTTAGATAATCTTTAATTCTGACACTATACTATAATAGGGATAACTAACTCTACACTGCAATACAAAAACATTTTCATGATCCACTAACTGGCTAGGTTGCTGCTTTCACAGGCATATGTAGAGTTACGTTCATTATCTTAGAATGCAATCATGCATGTAGTCATTGTGCATGTGGTCATGTTTTCAGGTAGTGATAAACATCTCCTTTTGCACTCTTTATCGCTCCCCTCCCTTTGTCTCTCCTGTTGGTCAGTCAACCTATTTACTTGAGGAGAGTATGATCAGGGAATGGTATTGCAGGTTTCGTTGCCCTTTAAGTGCATTTGAGCATCAGGCATTTACGTCAAATAATTATTTTAAAATTTTTGTTAAGACACTACATTATAACAGCACAACATCACAGCCTAGTGTTTCTTATTTTATCATATACTCATTTACATTAAGTATTAACCACTTCAAGATGATTCTTTTTATATACTGCATGTCAAATGAACCCCTAAATGATCAATCACTGAACACTTTGAAGAATTCCCCTGTTTCTGATCTTTCAAAGTTCACTCAGACAGTTTCATCTGTTGTATAATGTATCTATTTTTAAGCGGATGGTTCAGTGGGATGCATATTTTAGCACAATCCCATGAGCAATAGAGAAAAGGGAGGCAATATCACTGAAACAACCGTGTGTCATTGCATACAGCAAACAACCGAGACAGATATTTCACGTTTGTTATTGTGGTGCAGCATTTATGGGATTTGCCTAAGATTGGGTTTGTTGTACCATGTGAACAGTGTACTGATTAAAACTAAAATGATTCAATACATGGTGACTTTTGTCTTTTATACTCTCTTTGTATGATATGATTGTGTAACTCATCCAGAATTCATGTTAGAATAACTGGAATACCTTGGTGTCTGAGCGCCTCAAATCATTAAATTCAACCATTTATTTCCTGTGCATTCCGTTTATAATTCTTTAGTTGTGGTGCCTGCCTTGCGGTGCTTTAAGAATACTGCATATTACATTACAAAATGTTACAATTTATATAATATACACACAAAATATCACTTACATAATGTATATTTGATAACATTTATTAAAAAATGTATTGAAAAATGACTAAAATGTATAATGCAATGTTATAATGCAACTGTGTAAGGCATCTTAACCCCTTGCCAAAGGGGCAAAGGCAGGACAGCTGCTCCAGACTAAAAAAGACAAAATCGATAACTTGTTTGACCACATAAATATGAATGTTAACTGAAGAGTTTGATTAAATAATAGAAAGTAAGCGTTTTGTGGTTCTGATATTGCTATGGTGAGATATCCAATCATCTATTCATCCATGTGGCAGTCACATTTTCAGGTCAGATTCCCAGTGGCAGCCGAGTAAACTTTATAACCAACTTCTCCTTCCCCCCAGCAACTTCTCTGTAGCTACACTTAGGGAATTCCCAGGTGCTTCCCTGTCAGCTGGGAAATTTAATCCCTTTGGTGTGTCCTTGTTCCACCCCAAGGTTTCCTCCCATTCAGGCATCCCTAGAACACTTCCTAAGGGAGGTGGCTGAGGACACAAAAGTAACTGCCCAGTTTGCACAACCACATGGAAAAAGTGTTTTAACCAGCATCATCTAGGATGTGTTTTGAAATGAATGTTGCATGAAATGAATGATAGCAAGTGGGGATGGGCAGTCAGTATCAGTCATGGCAATAATACAAAGAAAAGTGGCAAATCATAAAGGTTAGATTGCAACATGAGCAATGTGAGATTTGTGAAGAGGTCAAGGCTGTCAGGTGTACAGCTTAGAAGAATGAAATACAGGATTTTCATACCCCTCTAATAAACTGAATAAAAGCGTCTCAGCAATAGATGGCATTAATTAAGTTATTAACATGGCATCCTGCAGCTGAAATAATGATGTCTCAGTATTTTTTTATTTTTGTTGTGAGGTATTATAATTTTTAGCCAGCCAGTTATAGTGGCTTCTACAGGACTTGTTGGGTAACACAAACTCCTAAGATATTGATGGCTAAGGTATTGATATACCCTGACATACAATACCATAGCCATCAGTATTAGGAGAGCAAACATGTCTTTGCTTTAAGGCCAATATCCACAAGATGTGTTTTGAATCTGGTTTTGAGGCATGGGGCATATATGCCCAGGAGTAGACACAGATTTTTTAATAAAAAACAGAATGAAAATTGTTATTTTCTGTGTCCAGTGGGCGCAGATGTGGTTTAGGAACAGGACAAGATCCATGCACCATGTTTTACCTTTCATCATTCTATTCTATTTTTAAATCCCACGGGATATTTGAAAATATGCTATTTTGACATGGTTGTGTCTTAGTTCCACTGGAAATAATGAATATTTGGCTCTTTTTCACATGCATTTTGCCTCTGTCTTTGTAGTTTATCTGGCTTGTATGCTCTTCTGTGCCAGGAGGTCAGTTTCAGTTTCAATTGAAGGCACTAACTTAACTGAAAAAATGAAAATGGGATTCTGTTTATAATTATCAACAAAATAATCCACATTTAGATAGATGGATGGCTCTGACTAATACAATGCAGTTAAGACAAACTTAAGTGTGATTGTTGCTGCTCTGTTGCATCTGTGCCACAAGCCCTGGTGATTAAATCCTGGTGTGAGAAGACCACCACTGAGATGCATCACTGATTTCTGACTCTGTGTTAACACTGTCAATGAATGTATTTGTGTGAAACAACTGTTTCAAGTTTTGCATTTAAAATTGATATGGCACCCAGATAGCAGGAATAATAATCTCAGTTTCCGTTTAAGTGCTGGCACAGTTGGAAATAGACACAGGAAATCACCTCTGTCATGCTGTTTTTTCCGACTGAAGCTTAACACTCTGCCTGTAGTCTGCCTTTTTCTAAACTTGATTATTTTGGCCAGGAGTACAGCTGCCAGAATCAGGCCACCCCTGGCAGAAAAACAGTAGGTGAAAATATTTTGCAGGTATGCTTAGCATGACAGTTGGCAAGGCATTTAGTTGTGTTCTGCAGTGCAATTCAGTATGCTGTGTTCTGTATTCTGTCCCTTCCGTTTTCTTGTTGCTTCATAGCAAAACAACAGTTTAAAAATTGTGATAAAACTCACACTTGAAACTGAAAAGACAACAGAAAGGAGAAACAGAGCACAAAACTGCTCCTCAAACAGCTCTGCTCTAGTAATGCTGACAAAATGTCTGTGATATAGGCAACCAGTTTTCTATATATGTGCATTGCTT
Source organism: Lepomis gibbosus (assembly GCA_029875015.1). Lineage (NCBI taxonomy): Eukaryota > Metazoa > Chordata > Actinopteri > Centrarchiformes > Centrarchidae > Lepomis > Lepomis gibbosus. The sequence goes on from JAPMOB010207516.1 coordinate 18,307, forward strand.
GATAATTACCCCTGTGTGTACAGATGCACATCCCTGTCTTCCTAGAAAACTCTCCAAAAGACTCCCAGTGGAATCTAATTATATATTATACATGATTCCCAGTCTTATATATTCCCAGTCAAATAAATTCTACAACTTCTGCTTGTAAATCTCAAAACAGGTTAGTAAATATGATTGTGAATGTTTGCTAGCTTCAGCTCATTGACACGCGACACACTGTGCATTTGTGCACTATGCATCGCAGTGTACATTAAGTTAATGAAGCCACTGAACTCCTCACATTATGCATTTGTATTGTTTTTCTTGAACATCAGGATGAAAGGTGATATTACACCTGGTATTAGTACAGCAAGAAAGGCTTCAAAATATGTGTGGCAGTTGTTCCTGAATAGAGTTTATGTGTGTGTTCTAGCGTTTACATAAGCTCACCTGCTGTTTCTATGCATTTACCAGAATATTTACACCTAACACTTAATGAAAAATATGTTGTTGGCTAGTGCCTCTGTTTGTCATCAGATTAAGTGAAAGTTGAAGACAGAAACCAAAAAACAGTAGCCGCTGTATTTTAAGCAGACAGAATTTACACACGCCTTCTACCGAAGCTCCAATTTTGTTTTTGGCCACCAGTCAAAGATAACAGCTGTACACTTTGCGGGTTCAGTGAACTCCACCAGCCCCTGGCAGCCGGTTACTCCTGTGGGAGAAGATCATAATTACAAACGTTTTGGGTCATCTTGAGAAGAGCCTGCATGTGGAAGGTAGGAAGAAAAGAAGGAAAGAAAAAAGAAATATGTTAAGCAAGATTAGGTGAACATGGTGAGGAGACAAAAAACTAGGGAGTCTGATCAAAATGAAACTAATTTCCACATGTGTACCATTGCCTCCAGTGCTTGTTTTATTTTTTTATTTTTTTTTACCTCTACCAATGTTGTGGTAGTCTCAACTACAGTGATGCTCTGAATGACAGAGATAACCCTAGAGGTCTCAAAATCAAGACAACCCTAGAGGGGTATATGCGTTACTGTAGAAAGATAATTAGATAAATGCACAGGCATGCATCCACTGCCCTCATCAGTATCTATTGTTTCATTGTCGTCTCATGAGGAACAATGACTTGTGGCCTTAGGGCACCTGAACAGTTAGAATATAACAATAAGTGTCACTCTGTCTCTCTTGTCTTCACCCCCTGTCATTTCCTTGGTATTTTCAACATGGCCTCAGGTGCGGATGCAGTAGAGTGACCCATTAGAAACTCACTTTATTCACCGAAGTAACAGCTTAACTTGCATCAGTAACTCCTAATGCCTGGGGCAGTTACTGCTGGTCTGCTTCTTCAAAAGTTAGACACATATCCTGCAGGGAATTTTGATAGGTTGGTGCGGTATTCGCCAATTATAACAGTTAGAACTGTAATCCACCCCGTGTTACTGTCACGCATGCTTTGATATGTCTTTGGAATTGAGAAAAAAACAATAACTGAAAGCAGAGGGAGACAAAAGCATAGGTTGAAAAACACTGACCTAGATGTTATGAATTATAACACAACTGATTAGCATACAATTTAAAGGTGCTCTGTTCTTATATTAAAATCAAATGAATATGTGTAATATAAAAGGTGCTACTTCTTATGACAAACCTCTGGAATTCCATAGTTCTGCACAGCTTTCAGATTGTTGTTTTTGTTTTTTTGCTGCCTGCATCGTTACAGTTTTGGATCACAACAGGACAGTGAATATTGGGCTTACATTCAGGTGGCCAGAAAAGTGACTCCAGATTACCACTAATGTTGCTGTTTGCTAACAAGTTTGACATATCAACTTTATAAGGTGATTATGTCAATGTTGTGTATAAAGCTTGTTTCTGCTGCCTCAAAGGGGCCAAAAAATAAATTATTGCATTTTATGAGAGATGATAAATATATAAGTGAGAATCTAGCCATCACTTTAAATTAGTCAAACCCCAGGGTGGTTTTACCAGGTACTGGTACTTTGAATGTGGCAACCCTGATATCTGTGTTAAAAATATTCAGCTGACAATGTTCTCGATTGACATAATCATACTGTTAAGTAGCTACAGTAGTGATTATGGTAAATAATCAGTGACACTGTTGGTGATGTAAGGTACCTAAAAGTAGACCCAATCCATGATTCAAGTGAAGAGCTATGGTGCAGCTGTTTCAGACCCTCAGTTCTGGACCTTTGTATCCAGGCCACCCTGGGCAATAATGGCATAGAATTTCAAAACTTCTGACACCCGTGCCATCTGGAGTCAATGAGTGTATGTGACCAATAATCCTTCTTTTCCATCTTTTGGTGTGTATATCTGTGTATCCTTTTAGACATTTTTAATTTTTTTTTATTTTATCATCTTGCCACATACAATATATTAGCTTGAGATTGGTGAAGTGCCTAAATGTACAGTAGCCTATGTAATGCACTCAAGCATTTCCTTTGCTGCAGAACCATGGTTTGAACAGAAAAAGCTGCCCGTTTATTTGCTTGTCCCTACGGTAACAAAAAGCAGGGCAAAGGTTTCTGTGTGTAATAATTACGCTATACTCTATTGATCCCCGTATGGAAATTCTTTTTGCTTACCCTTGTCCGCAGGCAAGTGAGCCTGCTGCGTCAGCTAGAGAAGTGCACTCTTGAGGCTGGTAGAGATTCAGTGTTTTGCTCAAGGACACTTCAGCAGAATGGAATCACGTGCCCTCCAGTTGAAGGAATGCAGATGCCCCTCCTCACATCACTACCTTGTGCCTTGCCTTGTGAATGCACGTATGTACAGTTTATTGCATCTTCAGTAGTGTTTGTTGTATATGCTGACATTCTAAGGCATTACAAGAACATTCTGCAGTATAAGGCAAGGGCTGAAATAAAAAAAAAGTCATAAGGTTTGTCTGATACTCTGTGGTCTAATGTTACAATATCAGAGGTCAATCAAAGTTCTCGGACACGCTTTGAGGGTAATAGAATCTACTTTCTGAAGTGACCCTTGAATCGCTTGAAGATGTTATCCTATTTCCTTTAAAAAGCATAATAAGGTTCTCTGTCTGCATGCAACATTCCATCCACAGATTGGACATTTTAATTTGTGGTGCTGTTTTACAGTAAACACACTTTGTTTAATTCATCACAGATGGTAAAACCATGAAAGAGGTTACACTGAGACTTCATCTCAATATTGATTCTCATTATTTATCCCAACATCATAGTGGGCACTTCACTCAGCATTTGAGTTCATCCTGAACATCAGTGTAACCATCTGTAATAATTTCTTGTAGTATCCCAGAAGATTATATTTCAAGCCTCACTCTGTACTCATATTACTGCGTAATTATAGTACTTTCCAAATGTCCACTTTTTATGTTTGGACGCCTTCGTCTCTGTCTCTTTATTCCTCTCTAACACACAGATACAAAACAGAATGTCTGCCACTAATGGTTTTGACTTATTGACAGATAATAATGGCAGCGGGGTGTGGTTTTTGTATCCATCTGGGTAGGAGACATCAGTGGAGGCACAGTGCTACAGTCACAGCTGCAGGTAAATTGGTAATTAGTAATCTTGTCTATTTATCTCCCCTGCAGTGAGGCTGGAGTCTCTCTCCTGGTGATTATGTACGCCAGCAGCATGCTCCCTGAGCCGCAAGTCCTGAGTCTAGCAGAGTGGCAAGAGCCTCGGTTGTGTCGTTTACATTTAATAAAATCATCTGTGAATGTAAACGATTTCCCTATGTGTACGTGCTACTGTGACTCCTGATGACATCGGACCCCGTTGCTACTTACTGAAGGTGCATCTCATTTCCTTTCATGTCCCTTCCCTCCCCTGTCCTCCAATGAACCTTGGAAATTGATTGGGTCCGCCATCATAAATGACATCTCAATTTCCCTTAATTCTGCTCGGAGGAGCTGGGAGAGAGGCTTGAGTAGAAAAAACGGATCATCCTAAGCGGGAACCTTTATCAGATGGCCACATTGGAAATGCATTAATGATTGAATAGATTAAGTGATCTGATATAGCAGGCTGCACTGAAACTGCATCACCTCATCACTGCTGTTACGTCCAACTACTAGCTTGGACAGACAACTCAGGTGAAGTGTGAGGTTCCTTCACAATCTTTTTATTTTATTATTTTTTTTTACCACAATGCCTCTTTTTCATCTCCTATTTCAAAGTGCATCTCAGCTCATTGTCATGCAGAAGGGGAGAGTCCTTCCCCTTAGTTTGATCCCTGTATGGAGAAAGATCCTATAGAAGATACAGTATTTTCATTTTAAAATACTCCCTGGCTCAAAAGGTGGGGAATGTGATTCTGAGATACAGTACATTTACTAAAACACAAAATAACACTTTTAATGCAGTAAAAAAATAAACAGATCAAGGTACTTTACAATGGCAACCCTCTCTGGAGCTCCGGAAATTATGTTCATAACCAAACAATTTGCCGCAATATATGCTTTTTATTAACATAATGAGAAACTGTTGCTAATTAAAGTATCTGGCAAGTCACAAAAATGTTGAAATACAGTATTCACTTGCAGTGACAACAGCATTATTAGGTTAGGAAAATGTAATGGTCTTGGTTTTGCACAGTAAAATGACTGTAGTGACTTGAAATATGAGATACAACATGTATATTAATATTTAACTAAAACAATGATCTTCACTAACCTTCACCAAAGTGCTTTTGTTGCCTAAAGCTAACCACAGATGGAACTCTGAATACAGTCCTGAGCTTTGTACACCCACTATCCACACCGACCAACTCCCTACGACTCTGCTTTGGTATGTAAATGTGGGGCTTGTAATTTCACTAATATTTTCTTTTATTTTTTCTTTTGGGTTTCTCTAAACCCTGAACTCTGTTGATATATCTTTTATATTGATTTCCTATTGATTACATTTTTCAAATGTTGTTTGCAAATTGTGTTCCCATATTACATTGTCACTACCTCATAAATTCCATCTGCCCCCCAATCCCCAAAAGATTGCTGAGATACTTTTGAGGTATCCCAAAGAAACAATCCAGAACAAGTCAATCTCTTATTTGCATGAAAGTGCGAAGAACATCCCTTTTCCAAATTGCTCCTGAGAGAGTGGAGGCAGTTTGATGAATAGGGATCATCCGTTGATTACACTCCTTTCAAGATCCATTAGACACTAAACATAATCACTTCCTTTCATTCTCCCTCCCCCACATATTGATGTCTACACGTGCCTCCCCTCAGGTGTCACTCTCAGGGGTAACCTAAACCACTCCTCCCATCATTCAGGCCAATTCCCTGCTCAGTGGCCTCACAATAAAGCAGGGAATACTGAAGCAATCCATAAGAGATTAAATAGGATCACCAATTTGTGTGGAAAATCACATTTCCCACAGTTTAAGTGGGATCAGTGGAGAAAGAGAGTGTTGAATGATTTCATTTTAGATGGTTTGGCACATTTTACTTAATCCAACGTAAGAAGATGTGTTAACCGGTTCAGGTGATGTTAATCAAAACAAAAAGAACATTCCTATCCCAGTTTAACAACAGGGATATGTGTATGGTCTGAGGGGAACCACAGAGAATAACAAGGTTATATTCGTGTGCATTCAACAGTACCTTCATTTATAATACCACTGAACAACATTTATCTGAATCTAACTGAAGATGACAGCAAGTCCTACGCTATATGCTTGATGCACCACTGTGAAACTCTTGCTGCAGTCCATGTTGCCAAGCTGGTCGGCAACATGTACAACTCAACCGAAACCCTGTTTACTGGCTTCTTACTGACCCGCCTCTGCTTCTGATTGGTTAGTAGTCTTTAACTAGGAACTCTGCATGCGCTCCCAACAAAGATCATTTAGAGACAAGATGTATAACTCAATAGCTAAAACAAAGCATTCAACACACAGGGTGAAAAGAGCTGCAGCAATGTGGAGTATGACAAAAATATGGTGTTTTTTGAAAATTAAACCAAGTAAACCTGTTCTGGCAAAACCCCTAAATAAGATTTTAAACCAGAAAATGAACATAATACCACCTCTTTAACAAACCGCATAAATTGCAAACACGAAAGCCACATACCATAACATTCACTCCTGACTAACTAAACAAGCTGCGTCCAAAAAACCTTAGCTAAAACATATGGCTGTTCTACAGATAAATACAAAAGCAGATGAACCGTGCATTTGTCTTTACACAAAATGAATAACTCAAACTCAGCCATCTACAACTTTTCACTGCCGTAGTGCTCTTTCACTTCATTTGACTTCTCCATAATTAACACTAATTGACTACAGCCACACAATAGGTAAAAAAAGTAAATAAAGTAAATAGGGTGCTCTGACGCATGATTGAGTATGCTGTCACTTCTCTTCAACATTCTTAGTCTTATTTCTTTGGTTTCTCTGCCGTGCTGTTTGAACATGGCTTGTCAGCATCAGATTTGGAAATGATAGATTGTGAGCGCATTGTGAAAAGTTTTCTGTTCCACAGTGTAAACATGCAGAGCTCAGTAAAGAAAAGACACTAACTGACAAACTGTGTTTGGTTTGGAACAAGAACACTTGACGTCCTTTATGCCTTTCTAAGTTGCATGTCTCATAAGTGGATACTTTGGAATTGCCCCTGTGTTTTAAGATCCACACTAAGATTAGAAGAATTAGCCTGTTACCCCAATAAAAATCAATACAGTTATTTTGGGAACATTCCTCATGGTGAAAATAGCTAAGAGGCATGCACCACGGAACAGCTTGCTGGACCAAATGCCTCAGATCGATATGTTACTGAATTATGCATGGTATCCTGGTACAGTACAACTCCACAAAATCTCTTGCGCCTCTGACGCCTTTCTTGATGTGACGTTTTATTTTTGTGTATTCCAGTATATTTGTGATCTCTATCCATGGACATATTGTTCTTGTTATAACCTTTTACTCTTTTGAGCTTTAAATGTTCCTGCACAGTAGACCTCATTACATGTGACATCCCTTCTTTAGACCCATTTATTCCTTGTGCTGTCTAATGTTTGTGATTTTGTGGTATTTGTTGCATGTTTGTTTCTTTTTACTTATTTTAACAGTTTTACTTTTGTGACCTTGTTCTGCAAAAGGTGCAATATTAAATAACCTTTATTTATTAAGCCCCCCTCTAGTGTATTTTGACATTTCTATGATATTTCATATTTTTCTGAGTCACTTCCTTAAAATGTTGATTACCCACATAGTTCACCAAATATTTTTGACAAATAGCTTAATTTTGTGCTCAAAGTTGCAAAAATTGCTTAGTTGTTAAAACGGGGTGGTGACGTATGACTATAGTAATTCCCAACACATTCTCATCTCTATGCGTCATATCTGACGCTTTCATACCAACGATTTGAGAAAGAGTGACAAAGCGTAAGTATTTTACGCGAAAGGTACCCTTTCCTTCCGGAAGCGTCTGTATGAGACGCTCCAGGGCGTCCAGTTCGGACCGGAAGTGCTAGCTAGCTAGCAGTAGCTAGATAGGTAGCTACGTTCGTGATAAAGGTGTTGACAGCCCCCCCGAAGCCCCTACCCTAACCACAACCATCCGAAATTTTAGTGCCTAAACCCAAGTCACTGAATGTATGCATGTCGAC
>JAPMOB010207517.1:0-42027 GCA_029875015.1 Lepomis gibbosus
TTTACAACTAGCCAGGTTAGTTATTGATATGCCGGTTGATTAAAAAACGCATTGTGCGGTATTTACTCACACTAAATACTGTAGCAAACAAGTCCACAGACAGCTGTTGGACAGCACTTTGTGTACGAACATTTCTGAAGCCGCCGGGTTTGCTTCTGGGAAAATTTGCTTTTAAGAAGCTTCCCAATGGAAAATTCGACAAGACTAAGGTTGTTTGCACCTTGTGCAATGCAGAATTAGTTTACTGAGTTCTTCCAGTCTCAAGTACCACCTAAACGCAAAGTACATCACACGCTACACACAAGTATCTTATTGAACATGATTTATTTTCATCACCAATTATCATAGTACAACAGCTTTCTCAGTTTGTGATGCATTTTGGAAACAGGAGATGAGCCCCTGGTCTAATGCGGCACCTGGCTTTAAACCTACTGGCTTGAAACCCGTTCGCACACATATTCTGAATGCCTTCGACAGAATTCAAACGATCCATTTTAATCTAGATTAATCTAGATTAATTTCAAGATTACAGTGAGATTAATCTAGATTTAAAAAATGTATATATATATATATATTATATACGTTTATATATATATGTTTTTTATATATATATATATATATATTTTTTTGGTTGGTTGGTTTTACACACACATTAATTCTATATGATCAATTTCAAGCAGGAACCCTGAGCAACAGAATAGTATCTTGTACCTCCCAATAAGGAGTTTTAGATGCAGAGGTAGAGAGAGAGAGAGAAAAAGAGAGGGGAGAGCAGACAGAGAAGAAAAGGGATTTCTGATCACTTCTCTGGGAGTGGCAAGTAAGACGATGTAGGTTTTAGATGAGGGAGAAACAAATTCACAGTGTGTGGAAAGGGGGAAGGTTCAGGCTTTTGTATCAGAGATAGAGGGAGAGAGAGAGAGAAAGGCAGGGCACTCAGAGATGGCAGGAACCATGGTGAGTGGAGTTAGACTGACTGAAGAGAAGTGGAGGCTTCGCTGTGATACTGGAGCAGTGCTGAGAGCAGAAGGATGCACAACAGGGCCTGACAGCTATTGACTCAATACTGAGAGTGAAGTGAACACCTCCAGGCTCTCTTCACGAAGAAGAAATGTATGGTGCAAGTTAGTTGTTTCCTTTCAACAGCATAGAATAGAAACAACCATTAGAGCATTGTGGAAGAGTTCCAAGTGAGCACAAGGAGAGGCACCGTGGTTCTCGTTCAAGTCCTACTTGGGAAATAGTGACGAACTACCGGAAACTGTTGTCTCAGAATCTGCAGCTTGTCTCTAGTAAAAGATGCCAGTGATGAAGGGCCTCCTTGCTCCACAAAACACCTTCTTGGACACCATTGCAAACCACTTTGACGGCACTCGTAAGTATAGCTTGGAGAAATAATTTCCATTATACAGTTGTCCCGGCAAAACGTAATTTGAAAACTTGCTATGAGTGCCTTTTTATTAGATTGCATATGCTAATTCTAAGCTTGAAGTTTAAATGTAATTTGTGGGACGGACAGGAAAAAAAAACATGTACATCCTTGCCTTTGCTGGGTCTTTTGACCACTGTATTAATGTATTACTACAACACTGTAGTCAATATGATTTAAACTTTTTCTCCAGAGATACACATTGTAAAATCAAAATTGTGATGCCTGCAAATAGATTCCTATCAGATTTGAATCTGCAACTCCACCAGCTAAGCCTAGCTTTTAGGATTTTAGCCTTTGGCATTTTTGTAACCCAGTTTAGGATTGTGACTGGCACAGAAAAACACTGCTGTCAACACGTGTCCAACAGTGGTGAGATCCAATTATAAGAATGCAAGTTGTGACAGTAAACCAGAACTAGACAGGCAGGGTAGTTGGGGTTGAAACATTAGAACTGAAGAGCCACCTGTTGAACCACAACGCTGCTTAGGATGTTTCACTGTTGAGATTGATGTATTAATCAGTCAAACTCTTTCTTTAAAGCAAACAAATGTTAAGTTATTTCCTTCAAAACTAATTGTAACAGCTGTAGAGCTATAAAGTTTGTCATCTTTCCAAGGAAATAATACTATATCCACACAATGGCTTTGGAACGTCTGCATGTTTTATTGCATTAAAAATAAAACTATGCAAGATTAGCAATCAAAGTGTGACATGACGGGACTTGTGTTGCTACTATTGGACATACACTCACATACCTTTCCTGCATGAACTATGCTGGTATGTGTTATTGCGTTATAAAAATTGAGTCCAATAGTTAGACAGAGGTTGTTTATTTTCATGTTTCAACAGTAATGTTAATTTATTTTGACCCTTGTTTTGTTTACGCTTTATGCTTTGTTCCTACCCTACTGGTCCAAATCGATAGTGTGCACCGTTCCTCAGAATCAGTACAGAGTATAAAATCACCAACAGTCACTGGATAGCTCTTCCAGAACATGGTGAAATGTGGGAAGGAGTGTGAATGGGTCAGACTGTTCATGTCCCCTACAACTTAACAAATTCAGTGTATCTCTGTCTGTATTAGCACACACACACACACACACACACACACACCAATCTTGCATGCCCCTGCTTTCTGTATGAGACACACACACATAGACGTGCACATACACACATCAACGCTGCAGACATTTTCTCTATTTTGCCATAATACCTCTGTATCAGATGTGCAAGTGGGCGGATTGACCAAGTAGCTGAGTGGGAGGTGAAGGGGCCAACTAACAAGAGATGGCTTCAGCTCAGAGCACTATTCAATCTAGGAACTGTCTCGAATCTCTCTTGGCTGAACTGAAAGCCTTTCTGTGTGATGATATCTCTCTTTAGACAAAGGGATAACTGCAGAGCTGAAAGTCTATTTCTCAACTCAGTTTCTCTAAGCAGAAAAAATGATACAAATATCGACAGTGTGAAGGTGAGTTGAGGCTATTCTCAGCGGAATGGAAATGACCCTCAAATGTGAGCAGGAAAATTAATTAAAATGTGTTTTGCAGAGTCAAAGATCATCAGCGGGCTTTGAAAGCAGAAAAAAAAGCTACATAATTGATTTAATTAATTACAGTTACATTGATGGTTTAGAATAACATTTTACATCTTATGTAATATTTTTACTGTGTGGATTACAGGGTCAAGAGTAGATCTAGATTTGAAATTGTTCAGTGAAAAGTACAGTACCAGCCATAGAAAGCTGTGGCTCATTTATATCCCGTCCTTGTTGCAGTCTCTACTGCTAGTTGCCTTGGTAGGTGTTGTATCTTCTTCCTCCAAGTCCTGTCATGGATAATTAGTGATTAGAAGTACGGTGTTTGAGTGACAGCAATTTACTGTAACTGAAAAGAAGCAAATGCATCAGGAGAATGCTCAGTAGATTTGGAAATGTAACAATGACAAAAGTGAATCACAGACTAAGATATTAAAATGTTTTTATTATATAATGATTCACAACATGCACTGATTACTTCCTGATTCCATCTAAACTAAGATATGAGCATTTACTGACAGAAAAGTTTCATAGATAATTAATTTGCCAGTCATGCTTTGATGGCTGTCAGTGTGAACCATATTGTTCTCTTGACTACATTGAAGTCATGAAGCCACAGAAACAGGCTGCGGGAGAGGACAGATATGGAGAAAAGTGAAAGAGTTTGATTGTAGAGACAGGACCTGAAAACTGGTGGGAAAAGATCTGATCAAGATATACCTTTGTCCATGAAGCCATACCTTCATGAACAAAGGCATATCTTGATCAGATCCCTTATGAAGATAAACATTTGTTCATGAAGAGTTGACTGAGTTGCATCAATATTGAAAAAACTGCTGAACTGCAGGCAGCGTTGCCATATGTTTTTTTTTTCCTTACACAAATTGCTATGGCAACATGAGCATGGAAAGATCTTAATTTAGTTTCTTGTGAGATTAACTGCAAATTTATCAAGTATAAAATATCCAAACATCACTCAGTGCACGTGTTTTGCTCTGGAACAAACATGTGACAGCCATTGATGCTGCCTGCTTAGAAGACAGTTTTTGGTTTGAAAATTATAAAATGTATAAAGCCAATAGCTGTGTAACTGTATGCATCTGAATACATTTTGTTGTTATGTATCTGGGTTTACTTTAAAAGCTTTTGGGAGAAAACAAAGCCTCGCTATTATTAATCAAATCATTAATTAAAAATCTGGCTGCAGTGCAGGACTCCTCTCCACATAACGCATAATATCCATTCAATATTTAAACAGATTTAGAGTCCTGAATCGTGTCTTTTTTTATTTATCTAGTTGCTTTCTAAATGCAAGCAGATAAAATTTCAAATAAACATCTTTGTTTGACTATGTTTCAAAACACTATAATGATGATGTAGCTGCAAAGGCAATACTGAACACCGAAAGCAGCATTAGACTGTTGATTCTCTTAATAATCTCGACGGCATGACCTGTGTATTCTGCAGTTTATAAGGGGTGGATTAAACTAGGCAGGGCACTTTATTTCCCAGGTCTAAATTATTTATTTAGCAGATGATATCTTGTCATATGGGAGATTATTCCGTAGTGTAGACCAGAGAGTCATCTTTTGCATGTCTGTAAATATTCTCAGTCATCCAGGTCATAGTTATCTAGGAGGGTTAAATCAAGGGCACCTGGATTTGATTGAAGCTACGCCTCTCATTCGGGAGACTTCATCATTTCTGAAGAATTGACCGACTTACAAAAGATGGTTCTGGATGAGAGGCCTAACATCTTCAATTATCTTCTATTAAATCCAGTTGTCCTTTATTTAACTGTCCTTGGATAGATATGATAAGTAGAGACAGAGCTGCATTTTCTAACCTCATGCCTAAATATAAAACATTACGAGAGAAACAATACACAAACATTTCCCTGAATATACCCTGAATTAAAATTTGTATCAGACACACAAAAACTCCTCTATTTACTATTTACTGGGAGAAATGTCAGAATGTGTCACAAACTGAGGATAACCAGTGAAAACTCGGACTAGACTGATATATATATTAAACAACTGTACTTGGAAAAAAAATGAAATTATTATTATGTTCACTGTTTGTTATAAATAACAAGTTTACTGTTTTATTTATTTATTTTATTTTAAGTTTTTATGTTTTTTTTATTTTAACGCACACACGTACTGTTTTATTTATTTATTTTTATTTTTAATATTTAATTTTACTTTATGTTTTGTATTGTTTATTATTATTGTTATTTAATTTTTTAACACACACAAACACACACTATTACCGTTTTATTTATTTTATTTAATGAAATGTATGAAATGAATTGTTCTTTTGTAATTTATTTGTAGCTTTGACAACATTGTTGTTTTACATTCATGCCAATAAAGGTGAATTGAATTGAATTGAATTGAGAGCTCTTGTAGCACATTAACTATGGTGTCATGCTTGACTTACTGAATTCTAAGGTCAATTCTTTCTATCCACATGGCTCCTGATACAGCCCTCTCAACAGATTAATGTGAAGAAATTTTTTGTAGTCTACAAACGGGGCATAGGCTACAGCATCCTGCAGATTGAATTTAGTGCTTTGTCTAATTGCAGTTTCGTCTGCTTCACCGCCCACACTTCCTGCTCTAAAATGACTCTTCAGTGTTCTAGCAGTTTGCAGCATTTTCTTTTTCAAACAGGACTTTAATTTTCAAGGATCCGTCTGGATAGATTTCACAAGGATCTACATCTCCATTATTTCTCATGCATGTAGCATCTTTTAGTATGAGAGTATGAGGTATTCTATTTCTTGTCCTATGGGAGCATGCATTTATTGTGGGTATTTAAATACAATTAAATGTCCATTTAGAAACAACAAGCAACATCATTTAAACTAATTAAATTTAAAAAAGAGAAGAATTTAACATAAACACAAACACAAAAAATGTAGGCCTACTTGTAGCTGGCTAGCTTATCACAAAGACTGGGAAGAGACAAACAGCTGCTATAGACTGTCTCTGCTAAAGGTAACTAAATCCACCAGTCAGCACACAAAACTTGTTCCTTCATTGTTTAATCTAATCTGTATAAAGACTGGAAATACTTAATGACATACATGGACAAAATGATAGCAATGCCTGCTAATTGTGGCTAGGTGTAACTAATAATAAACTGGCCACTGAGTGTAAGTAGTATAAGAAGTATAAAGAAAAACTTTAATTCAGTTTCAGGCACAGTTTTGCCTTAATAAACCCTAAATGAGTTTCTTCCATAGAGTGACTGTGCTCACCGTTAGAGACTAGGTAAGGAGCTCAGCCACCCAGAGGGAGTACGAAGTAGAGCCATTTTTCCTTCACATTTGAAGGAGCCAGGTGGTTTGGGCGCCCCCCAGGAGGAGCTGGAAAACGTTGCTGAGAAAAGTGACATCTGGACCACATTGCTTAGAGTGCTGCCACCACCTTTAATGCAAAATGGGAAAAAAAATGTATGTGTGTGTGTTTGCGTGTGTCTAGCTTTGGCAGGATGGAAACAAGCTCCACATGCCAATTAAGGGCCAAATCCCAACTGGGGCACTAGTACCCCATGGAGCCAGCTGGGGGCCTGAACATATCCTTAGACTTCACACCACCAGCTTAATTCAAAGCTCTCTCTGATGTACACTAGTCTATATCAGGGTTCTGAGCTGAAAGCAGATAGAATGACTCAGGTGAAGAAAAATGGTTGTTTTCTGTTGGTGCATAAACAAATGAATTCTGGAGACAAGAGGCAACCGAAAGAGCCTAGTCACCATGTCTGAATATCATGATTTCAAAGCTGCTGCTATCCCTGGCTGCGTCACAGCTGTGCAGTTAGATAAACACAAAATATTGCCTGTTGTTCAATCACTCTTTTCTATTCCTCAAGGTCACACAGTAGCTTTACCTCCAACATCTCTCTTCTTTTATTTCCCTTGCAGACAGTAACTTCCTACTGGGAAATGCTCAGGGTCGTTATGGCTACCCCATCGTGTACTGCTCTGACGGGTTTTGTGAGCTGACAGGCCATGTTCGGAATGAGGTGATGCAGAAAACTTGTACCTGCAGCTTCCTCATTGGAGCCGATACCAATGAAAGTGTAATCCAGCAGGTAGACAAAGCTTTGGAGGGCCAGCAGGAGTACCAGGGAGAAGTCTGCTTCTATAGGAAAAATGGTGAGGATTGCAGTACATTGATATGATCATACAGATGTTGAGTTGGGCATGCATTCTAAAACACACACTTTTTAAATAATTTGTATTTTATCATATATCCTAAACCAAAAATATTTGTTCGTATGAGAATTGGCGGTGATGTGCTGAATTTAAACCCTGGCCTTATGATCATTGTGAGGACGGTTATTTTTAAGGAAAGCAACTCCAGTACACAAAGAAGGGAGTGAGGTGAAGAAAAAAAAGGAAAAAAAGCAGTGTGATTCCAGCGTTAATAGAAATCCAATCATCATTTTGGGGGAAAGAACTGTCTAGCTGCGTTTTTGGATGATCTCAGTGCTATCATTTTTTTAATATCCTCAGGAAATCCATTTTGGTGCCTCCTAGATATTGTGCCAATTAAAAATGAGAAAGGTGAGGTGGTGCTGTTCCTCTTATCCTTCAAAGATGTCAGTGAATCATACGGGAAAAGCCATCACCTCAGCCAAGGAGATGGTAAGGCTACATGCATTTAGCTGTCAACAGTCTTTAATTTCTGCTGTTTCACCTTCAAATTGTCATAATGCCACATTCATTTCTACTGTTTAAATCTAAAATAAATACAGCATTTACTACATGTGTTCAATAAATATTGGGATTTTGCTCACAGCTATGTCAGGAGCTGCTCACCGGAGCAGGAAAAGCAATCGATCACACTTTTCCCAAGCTCGAGAGAGGGGGAGGACTATTCTGCACCAAATGACCAACCTGTTCACAAAAAGGGGTAAAAGGAAACTGACCAATGTGAGTGCAAACCGCTGACTCAAAGATCATCAAACCTACTATATATACTGTTTGAGTCTTGGTATTTCTTCATTCATTATTAATGAGTGATGTTCAGCTATTTTCCTTAAAATAAAAACATTTGCTTTCTTAATAGCTAAACTTTAATGTAATTTAACATGTAAATACAGATGACATTTTAAAAAGCTCGCTCAAGTTATGGTATTCATCAGGCAATGTGAACCATAGTCACCAAGTGAGTTTTTTGACACCAGTCTTCAATCTTTGTATTTAAATTATATCTTAATTAATGGCAGTTGTAAATTAGTCTAATTAAGTCTATAATCTTACTTTAAACAAATCTAATATAGTTACAGTTACTTTCAACAGACATGCTGTCTGTCAAATAAGTATTATTGTAAATAGGCTGGTCTTCTCATAAACCTATTTGACACCAAAGATCAGAAAATGCACCTTACTTCTTATGTACGTCTCTTCAAACCACTGCTCTTCACTTAGCAGACATATGGGCATAAATAGTTTACTCAAGTTTGATGATGATTTTTATTTCATTTTTCATTTTATTTATCTGAAGAATTAATTAAACGTCACGGTCACCATAAATAGAATCGAAGCGCTTTAGATTTGCAAGCAAATAGACTACGTTTATAAAATGAGTTTCCACTCTCCAACTGTGTCCTGTGTCTGTCAGAGTGTGTTTCAGAAACCGTCTCTACCTGAGTACAAGGTGGCAGCCGTGAAGAAGTCACGTTTCATTCTGCTGCACTACAGCATCTCCAAGGCCTTGTGGGACTGGCTCATTCTACTGGCGACCTTCTACGTTGCTGTGGCTGTGCCTTATGACATCTGCTTCGTCAGTCATGATGAGGGCAGTGACCATCACTCACTTGTCAGTAGCAGCACCATGGGCAGCGACATAGCAGTGGAGATTCTCTTCATTCTTGGTAAGATATATTTGTATTTGATTAAACAGTTTCTGTTGTCATTGTGTGTTAGCAGTTTTGTCATTTTGTAATTATTGACCTTGCAAAAAACATTTATTTTCAAAGATAAAAAACTACATTTGAACTACAACTGGTTAGCAACTTCACATAACAAAAGTCCTTCTCCAGACAGAAGGCAAGTGTATTGTTGTTTCAGAAACATTTGGTGGCTTGTACCACTATAATTTTAAAGCAACACATTAATTGCATGCTGCACACCAGCTGACGTTTATGCTGAAGCATCTTGAGCAACATCATGAAGAGACAACAATGTTGAGTTTAAATTAAGAACAAATATATTTTCCAGTGCAGCTGACTAACGTGGAACTGAACCGCCTACCTTTTCTCTCACAGTGTGTCTTTGTTGCCCCAGGTTACGAATCATAATTAGATTTCTCTCACTTCGTCCCACTTTTTCTCCAAAGGAAGTGTGATAGCACATCTGTCATGAGGCTCTCTGACTTCCTCTCAACACTTTTTTTCTGGGCACAGACAGTGCTATTCGTACTCAAAATTAGTTCACCTGGTGTAACATGCTGTTGCTGCGTCTTTCCTTTTTGTGAAATTAAATCATTTTCATGGAACGTTTCAGTGAAGATAATTCAATGTCAAATGCTTGTCCTCATTTAAATTCGCGAATACTCTCCACTCAGTCTTAATTGCAATAAACAATAAGAGACTGTCTTTTTAGTGTCAAGTTAAATGCACTGATAGGGGCATTAACTGGGTCATATGTGGCTTGGAAATTCTGCTAAAGTTATTGTCCATTTCAACTGGCAATTTAATGTGTTTTCTAACCACTGATTTAGAGCTAGAGGGTGTTTTTTTTCCCACAAGTAATTTTCCTTCAAGTAATTAACGACTGGGGACTTTATGCAATGCAGCAGACCTATTGCTCTCACATCTCTCCACATCAGTTGCATGGGAAAAGTTTTCTGTGTGTGCTCAGACCTGTGTGTGTTTATATGTCCGTGTGTAAAATTACCAACAGAGTAAAAAAAAAATGCATTTCCCCAATGGGAAAAACGGAAGATATTATTTAAATTTTTTATTACTATTTTAACATAGCATACTACAATATTTAAAATGACCATTTATCTTGTCCCCATTATTGATAGACTAGTTCTTAAATTTTTGTTTTTTCAGTTATCACATCATGTAGCTATTATTTTAAGATCTGCAAAATTATGTTTGGTGTATCACAATATAAAAACATTTTCATTTTACTCTTTTCCCTAGTGAGCTACAAATTAATCCCCATGTTATCATTCTGAAGTATTTATTAAATTGTTCTTGTGTGTACCTAAGCTTTATTCTGAATAAACTGCCTGTCTTGAGCCTAAATGTGTCATGAAACAATGTCATTTTTCTTTGTATGCATTATTTCTGTTCTGTGATAAATTTCAGATATTATCCTGAATTTCCGTACCACATATGTAAGTCAGTCGGGTCAAGTAGTGTACGACGCCCGATCCATCTACCTCCATTACTGCACCACTTGGTTCTTTGTGGATTTGATCGCAGCTTTGCCCTTTGACCTTCTCTATGCTTTCAACATCACAGTGGTAAGATTGTTGTTTTATGTATCATGAAGTGTATTATGCCCCCGGGTTTTAAACTTTCCTGTCTCTTTAAAAGCACTGACTTTAAGATTAGCCACAAAAGTTTTAGTTGTGTTATTCCCTTAGAGCAATTTACTGCAGACGATCATCCCTCTACATTCAACCACTTCACTGAGCATTTTTGTTTGTCTGCTCTCTTCAGTTTCATCCTCTGGATGAACACTGGTACTTCTCATGGATTAATCGTACTTTGCCACAGGCTTCATCGGACACATAAAGACATCTCTCTAACTGCAGCCTTGGTTTTGTTGAAATGACCTTCCTGCTAATAACATTAAATTCACTGATTCTCAATAGAGACTTAAAAAAGACACTGAAACAAGGTTATAAGATAAAAGAGGATGGGTCAGAAGTTAAAGCAATGCATCTGGTAGAATAAGAGTGGAATTAAACTACATGTGTAGAAATATGTATATTAAAGAAGTGACACAAAATGATCCACATTGAATGTTCTGCTCTCCCTCTTCTTGTCCAGACCTCGCTGATGCACTTGTTGAAGACAGTTCGTCTGTTGCGTCTCCTGCGCCTGTTACAGAAACTGGATCGCTACTCCCAGTACAGCGCTGTGGTCCTGACCCTGCTTATGTCTGTGTTTGCTCTGCTGGCTCACTGGATGGCTTGTGTCTGGTACGTCATCGGACGCAAGGAGATAGAAAGTGGTGACCCAATTACCTGGGACATAGGTGAGCACATTATGTGTGCGTGTATGTGTGTGTGCGTGTGCGTGGAAGTTTCTGTTTGACACCACTGAATCAAGACTGTAATGTTCTTCCTCACTCATTAAGCTTTGGTAAGACATTTTTAATGTCTCTCTTGGCAACCCCAGGGGGCAAGTACTGCTCATCCGTAGTCATGCTTGAATGCCTGAATACCACAGAGTCATTTCAACCTCTAGCTCGTCTCCTTTCAGTCCAGAGGAAGTGCAGGTCACAGAGTAATTCCATTATTAATGCATTATATCATTCCACATTATATCACCCATCACCCATTGTATCACCCACCTCAGGAGAAAGGGTCACCCATTGAAGCAAATAACACTGATTCTCAACAATTACTTTAGTCGCTTAAAACAACCACAAGCTTTTAAAATCATCTTCTGGTCTCGTCCACCAGGCTGGCTTCAGGAGTTGGGAAAGCGTCTGGAAACACCGTACATCAACAGTACGCTGGGTGGTCCCTCCATGCCAAGTGCATATATCGCCTCTCTCTACTTCACCCTCAGTAGCCTTACCAGTGTCGGTTTTGGCAACGTGTCTGCCAATACAGATGCTGAGAAAATCTTCTCCATCTGCATTATGCTAATGGGAGGTGAGTTCACTGGTGATCACAGAAAATCCCGAGAATTATGATATATATTTGTGAGAATATCATAATGTCACTACCTCTCCCACCTCCAGCCCTGATGCATGCAGTGGTCTTCGGAAACGTAACAGCCATCATCCAGCGCATGTACTCACGACGCTCGCTCTACCACACCCGAATGAAGGATCTCAAGGACTTCATCCGTGTGCATCGGCTGCCTCAACAGCTAAAGCAGAGGATGCTGGAGTATTTTCAGGCCACCTGGTCGGTCAACAATGGCATCAACGCCAATGAGGTTGGGGAAGAATCATAAATTAGCAGTCTTGTTCTCGTTGTTCAGGTACAATAGTCACCATTTGCCTGTGATGTGATTGATGTGATTTGATGTGATTGTTTTATTTTATATTTAACCCTAAAAAGAGTTTTTCTGTTAAAGTGAATCTTTTTTTAATAAGCAACTGCACAGTATGTTATTGTTGAATGTGTGGGCTGCATGAATAAAAAAAGACATTTTGTGTGGGTGCTAGATTCCAGATTCAGAAATGTCATCTTTAATATGTGGGTCGCTTCAAATTCTCCTGAGTCTTATTCCATTTCCTTAAGAAGACAGCACTTAGAATATGTAGAACGACGGTAACAATGCCAGAACCGATCTTGGAGACGTTCCCTGTAATTATAAGGAGTAGGAGGGTAGGAGTTGAAATAGAGAGAATACTCATTAACACCCTCACCACCAACATCTGATAATTAATTCACTGTAACAGGCAGCCACTAGTTTCTGTGAACATGCTGGCTTTCACACCTTGTGTCTGTTTTTACGATCAGCATGACACGTCATGTGAGACGTGAGAGCCTTCAACCTTTAAAACCACAATGTGTGACTTGCTCTTTTGTTACAGCATGGTAGCTTAGTTCTAGCACAGGGAGAAGAGAGAAAAAACATACACAGACACCATAAACCATTACAACAACACACACAGTGAGAATATTTAATGTATTCAAATAATTTAGGCTACATGAAGTAAAATTCCAAGTAGAAGTCTTTAAAATATTTAGTCTTTTAAGTATTTTAAAGGTGCGTCCCTTTTTACGGGCACCTGATGCATTCATGTATTAATTTTAGCTCTGGTTTGGCCCCTTCCACCCCTTGACTGGAAAATTTGTGTCTTTACCTTGGTACGTACAAAGAGCCACTTCTGCTTGTCATGGGATTCAATCATATCACATCAGTTGATGTGGGGGCTGAACATCATAAACTATGAGCTGAAAGTGGCTAGAATCTGCATAAAATTGCAGAGTTGGGTGTTCAGTCCTGCCCCTGTCTACAACAATGTCTTTCAGCCATGTTTTTCAGTTTTCTGTCTCTAATCTGTTTGACAAAACAGATGTCCTTCAATTTGAACTATTGAAGCTACAACTTGAGGCATCTTCTGAGGTTTAAACTGAATTTTACTGACTTAAACTATGTTGATAGTGCATATGAGTACTGTCAAAACACTTCTGAAAGCATACATGTAGCAGTACTGACCAGATCCAGTAACAGAGGACTCTGTCACTGGATCTGGTCAGTCAGCCAGCAGCATAACAGCTGCTGCTGTTATGCTGCTGGCGTGCTGCTTTTGCTATGCAGCCAGTGTAGACAAGAAGTTAGTGTATTTAACTCAGTTAGTGACCCTTGCCCATTTCATGCAGTCATTTGATTCAGTGATAACATTTTTTAATTGAACTGTTTGTGTAATAGTTTTTTGTCAAAGCATCTAGTCAATGGACAGTGTTGGGAAGCACATAACATGTATTCATGCTCATCAATAAAAAGAGTCGGTGACATCACTCAGAGAGGTGGGGGTTTCTCCTGAAGCACTGTAGCGGATGCATTTGACTATCAAAGACTTATTTTTTTCCTGTCATCTTTCTTAGCTGCTGCATGACTTCCCAGATGAACTACGAGCTGACATTGCCATGCATCTGAATAAAGACATCCTGCAGCTGCCTGTATTTGAGCGAGCCAGCAGAGGGTGTCTGCGCTCCCTCTCCCTGCACATCAAGACCTCCTTCTGTGCACCTGGAGAATACCTTATACGCCACGGAGATGCCCTGCAAGCCAACTATTTTGTCTGCTCGGGTTCCCTGGAAGTTTTGAAAGATGACATGGTACTGGCGATCCTGGGTCAGTGCACACCAGTTGTGAAACATTTCCTCTCATTCTGTATCTATCAGCTGTTTTGCACCTTGTTGTAACCCCTCTGTTTTAACCGACAAAATCTATAGGCAAAGGTGACCTTATTGGGGCTGACCTCCCTGAACATGACAAGGTGATCAAGACCAATGCAGACGTGAAGGCGCTGACTTACTGTGACTTGCAGTACATCAGCGTTAAGGCTTTGAGGGAGGTTCTTGGGCTGTACCCAGAGTATGGCAGCCGGTTCAGCTCTGACATCCACCACAACCTCACCTACAACTTGAGAGAGGGCAGTGAAGCTGACGTAAGACATTTGCTATCACATTTAGGCGGTGTAGAACTGCAGAGACTGACAGAAAATTCAGTGTACCAGTAGGCCTATTAAATTTGATTTGCGCCTGCTCGTTAACAGCAACATAACTATACTTTGCCACCAAATACAAAATGTGTTATTAATTTTGAATTCAATATCTTTAGGGAGTAACAAGGTTTCCACGGTCTTCCAAACTGTTTCAGGTATGTGTTCTTCACCAAGGTAATTACTTCAGCCTAGATCTGCTTGATACATCTGGCAATCAGTTACAGCACAATCTGTGTTTACATCATATGGCATTCGTCTGCTTTACTGAAAACCTGATAAATCTAAATAATGTGTCTGTGTATACAGAGCTGAGATAAAGATGGATACAATGCTGCTACGTAAAAGAGAGGAAAAGTGCTCATGTATGGACCACAAATACTATTTGACACAGAAAGGTTGTTTTCAGAAACCTAACGCTGCTTGTTTTCAGTTTTTGGTTTATGGAATGTTGCAGGAGCAAAATCTCAGGCTTTTGCGATGACATTTTGATTTAGCACTCTCTATACATGCAAAAATGTTTTATTGTATCCTATTTTACACCAGAAATTAAATTGGATTCACAGTATAATTTTTTTTTTACATTAAATGGGATGCTGCTCTACTATATGTTTACACTCTAATTGTACACTGATTTTCCATCTAATTTTCCATTCATCTTCTCCTCAGGGCCGTGCTTTTGGGGACCCTAAACTACCCTATATTGTTGAGGCAGATGGTTCGGAACATGGAGAAGACATGAGACACTCCCAGCAGAGGAGAGTGCCTTTGTTAGATGGAATAGGCAGTCCTGTTCGTCAGCCGTGCCTCAGCACCCTGTTAGGAGAGGAGCTCCGCCACATTAATGCACTTCATCTCTGTCGGTCACCTGTTCAGGGCAGCAGAGGCCGCAGCCCCTCACCTCAGCCATTCATTAATGAGGAGCCCTCTCTGTCTCCATTGCCCAGTCTTACCAGTTACCCAGGGCTGAACCATCGGCCTGCTGAGCTGCTCATGCCATCCTTTCCTTGTGTTAGTCCACTGAACCTTAGCCCCAGGTGACCTGTTCATCCCCTTTAGCCAAATATGATTCAGCAATCAGTTTGTATCTATTTAGAGTGATGTAACAGTGATTTATGTCTCTGATAGGGTTGTGGATGGAATTGAGGACAATGGCCACACATTTCAATTTAATGTAGAACAGAGCGAGACAAAGACTCTTCTAACAGGTAAAGTCTCTAAATGGATGAAAAGTGAACTATATGGCACCAAATCTTGATGAAAACACTTTTCAGGAACTAATTCCTAATTCTAAATTATGTAAGGTTGAATAGACATAGGGAAATACCAGATTTTCACTTTGTGTCATTTTGTTTCTCTATGTTAAACCAATATTCTAGTTATTGTATGGTTAGATGTAATTTTATAGAGGGCATAATCAGTAGTGAAGGGGGTTATCTCAGATCAGCTCAATGTCTCTCTTTTTCATACTTTATTTAGACCGGTTCCAGGTGAATGCTAACCTGCTACTGGAGACAAAGGAAGTGAGACAGAACATCAGCAAACTGAACAAAGAGGTATGATCAATATTAGACCCAACTCAATAATAGAAATGGAAATGTTTAAATGAGCTTGCAATGCAATGTATCTGTGAATTCTTGAGTTGCAAAAATTGGGGTGGAACTGTCTATAAGAATACTATAAGAATGGGACGCACTCCAATTTTTATTGTAGTCTTAGACACAACTAGACCTTGATCATTTTCCTCCAGGTGTCTTGTGATTCTTGTCATTGAGGAGTTATATAAAATCATTAAAGGCAGATATGCTCTACAGTCAGATTTACTTTTTCTTCTCAGGTGAACACCTTGAAGCAAGAAGTATCCAACCTGGCCAAGGAGCTCCACGACATGATGCATTTCTTACAGTCTAATATGGCCATGCGTCATAACTCCCCAATCCCCTCATATTCCTATGGCATACAGATGGCTCCCGGTCCTGGTGTGACTACTTCCAGCAACTGGCAGTCCCATGTCCCTTTAAATATTGCCACCAGGCTGCACCTCCATCATGACGCAATTAGCCACCCTGCGAGAAATATGTGGGGGTGCAGTGGGTTGTCCTCCCAAGGTAGAAGTCCCACCCTGCTACACTCTTCAAGTCCTATGTCATCCTGTTTACACCTGTGCTGCTCTGACAGAGAAGGGGTCACAGCCCACAGGTTACCGAGCCAGTGTGATCCCTACCAAACCACCAGTAAATCTCCAAACTCTCCCTACATGGCTCACTCGCATGCCCAGGGTGGTCCATCCCTCCTGGGCATCAGTTCTGCCTTCAGTAGCTTCCCAGTGATTAGTCAGTCCCCACAGGTGGCTTATAATCCTTCTATTCCCACAATGAGCAACTCTCACCCTTTATGTTCCCCAGTGAATTCTGGCTGCTCCCATGTGTCTCCTAGTGTTCAAACCAACTCTGATCCCAAATACAATCAGACAAACTCCCAGACATCCATCCATTCCTCCATCACTCACACTGGCCAACCGCAGTATCATAACACCTTCAGCCCTCTAACCCATTTAGGTGTCCATACAGTATGCACAGGGCACAACCAGGGTCAGCCGGGTTCTTTGATTGGCCCCAGGCAAAATGATCCGGTAGGATCCAGCCCTGCACACCACATTGCATGTTCTCTTATAGGGCAGGTAACAGACAGAGACTGTAGGGCTTCACTGTATCAAGAGAAAACAGACAATATTGAATTTCAGGTGACGAGCAGCAGTACTTCAACTGAGGTTCAACCACCTCTTTTGGACATGGAGGGAATGCAAACCCCACACTGATGATCTCAGTATTGTGTTGAGTTACTGTGTGATAAGGATTACTTTATGTACCCTTGAAGAAAAGTTTCCATCAACCAACAACTGCTGAAACCCTACCACCAAAACTGAATATATTTACATTGAGTTACAATTCCTAAGTACTGTATGTCAGAGGTTGCACGCCTCTTGAGCAACTAGGGTTTAAGTTTCTTGCTCAGGGACACACTGGTGGATGTGTCATAGTGGGGAATTGAACCATGGACTCTCACACTGATCCATCACAACTCCTGAATAAAACATTTAAAAGACACTGACATGTTTCTGATATATTGATCTCTTCGTGCTTTTTAAAATGATAATGGTATTATTTGTTAAATTGGTAGAGATTGCTGTTAAATGGCAAACTCATTGATATCCACCAAGAAACGCACCACTCTTAAGCAATCAATACGGGGTGATCATTTGGACTTTATAAAACAAGCATTTATTTTGTTATCGGGTACACAAGGCATTAGCTCAAGGGAGATTAACTGTAAATATTGTCACTGCTGTTGTCACAGCAATTAAACCAATTCACTGTGAGATTCAAGTAGTGAGTATGTATGTGTGTACAGCGCCTCACGCTGGCGACAGGTTTTAACAACAACAATAAGATAAGAAGGCCAGCAGTCCTTCATAATTGAACAGCGGTGGAAAGCAACTAAATACTGTACTGAAGTACAATTTTGAGATAGTCTACTTGTACATTACTTCCATTTTATGCTGCAGCTGGAGTTACTTTTCAATTCACATGATGATTTTATTTAAAATGATGATCACAGATTGAGCTATCCGACAGTAAATTAGTTCAAATGAACTCCACCTCCACCAGCTGTAGCCTAAAATTAAAATGTGTTAATGCTTAATGTTACAGATGTGATCTGTTTTCACGTGGTTGTGCGTGTTCATCAGTTGGCCAAAGTGAGTAAAAGAAACACAAGGTGATGCACCCTTGAATGACAAATAAAACGTAATTGAGGAAACAAATAGCTAAGAAACAAAAACTGAAAAGGGATCTGGGTTTTGTAAAAGAAGACTTTGCCATAATCTTTTCCTTTTTTAAGATATGTTAGCATTTTACATTTAATCTGATGCTTAAAAAACTGTTCGAAGTGTGTTTTATTTACATTTTAAATGTGAATCTAATTAATTTTTATGATTTACATTCACGGCTTTTTGATGACTGGGGCAATATTTATACATTTCAAATGAAACTGATTAAAAGGCCCTGCACTCCCACCCACCGTGCTGCAGAAAGTGGTGTCTTGTCATTGGTCAGACAGCCACTGACAAAAAGTGGGACGTTCCCGGAAAAATCGCTAACCGGAAGGGAAGGCCAGAGCCCA
The DNA here is from genome assembly GCA_029875015.1 of Lepomis gibbosus. Classification (NCBI taxonomy): domain Eukaryota; kingdom Metazoa; phylum Chordata; class Actinopteri; order Centrarchiformes; family Centrarchidae; genus Lepomis; species Lepomis gibbosus. The sequence continues at coordinate 18,544 of JAPMOB010207517.1, forward strand.
AGAAGAAGAAGAAGGAGAACAAGACAGCCGCCGATGAGACCAGCGAAAGAAGAAAAAGTATTGTAAGTACGAAAAAACTAGAACTGATAGAAGATGGCGGTAAAGAGGAACACTGAACCCAAGTTTGACTCCTTTTGTCGTCGAGCTGAACCATATTTAGATATCCTCTGTCAACATTTTGCTCAACTGATCAGGCAAGTCCGGGCTCAGTCGAAATGTCCATCAGAATGGATCGAGAAAGGATACGAGCTTCTAGCCCTGTGAGACCAAATAAAATGTCTAGAAAGCCTAGGGAAATATGACATGACGTTTATGCAAGCAGCAGTCACACGAACAAGTCTGAGTCCCCGAGTTTGTCTATTGTCAAACAGCTGACGACGTGCGGGGCCGAGAAAAGGAAAGTTGTCTATTGACGTTTTCGACACTTGGCTGTAGTTGCTAATCAAGCTAACGCTATCTGAATCCAAGTTTTCCTTTCCAAAGCTTGGCAGTAGTTTTTTTGTCGACGATTGATGCTAGCAAGCTAGTGCTAATGCTCTATTGATGACCAATAGCTGACGTTAGCTAGTCGATGTTCGTCAGTAAGTTGGTAGGCTGCTTGGTACAGCTAACACTAACGCTGGTCAATGTTTTGCTGTCTAGGTTCTGCCTTTATTTTGACCGCCCATCATAGCTAACGTTAACTGTAACGTTATATTCTCTTACGAGCTAATATAGCAACAGTTCACATTTCGGTTAGCTAACGATAAGTTACCGTAGTTGATAAATTATTATACACAGCAAACCTGTGTATTGTGTTACGTTTATTGGTTAGCTAATTAGTCAGCGTATTACTCTACCGTTAGTTAGCTAATCGCAAGCAGACACAAGTGAACATTTCAACTATCTAACTTTTACTTTTCAGATGTTTTTGTGATTTTAGCTTAACTGTATTTGATAATATTTGTAGCATGCAGTAGTAACATAAAGTAGGTAATAATTGTTTAACTTAGGCACTTACCTGAAGAGGTAATTGGGTTCACAGTTTTTTACTCTAAATGCCTGCCAACTTGTCCTTTCTATAATGCCATCACATTGTCATAAATGTGTCATTAATGTAGACAGCATTTGTAATTTGGCCAATTTACATAGTTAAGGTCACTGTGTGTGTCCATTCATTTAATAGTAACCATATTCACTTGTGCAGGTATCTTCATGGCTCCTGTTAATGGTGGACAGAAGTGATTCATAGTTACTTGCTTGTGCTCTTGTGTTTATGGTGTGTGGACTTTGTCTCTCTAAAGTGGTGACACATCTTAGACAACGTGCCCTTAAAGAAGAACTGTGAATTTGACCCCCATCACTTTACATAGCATTTGGTTTTGGGTTTAGTAAGAACACGCCTCAATCTGTCAGCACTGTTAGTTAGTTAGTCAGTATGGTTTAAATTCTTATGGTGTTCCATCATCTATGCCCCAACTTAGTTTTTTGCAGAAAGAAGCAGATTTGAAGCTTCTGTTATGATCATTTATCAAAAACTGCTAGCACAACAAAATGGAAAATTTATAAGGCACAGGAAAGATTTTACTTAAATTGCAACTAGTATTGGAACAAGTATTTGTACTCAGATTTTGATGCATAAAGGAAGAATTTGCAAAAGACTTGTTGTGTCTATGGATAGCTATATCTCTATTTGGATATTGAGCTGTTCCCACAAAAGTCACCAGAAAGGGAAGCGTCTGTGATTTCCTATTGGTTTTGCTAAATGCTAGTGATGAGTATCCTGTTTGCTTTTCCTGAGTTATGTCACCAGATTCCCTGTCACTGTTTGCAAAGTCATTCTTTATTAGTAACTTGTAGAAGGGCTTACCTTGGATCTAGAGCTTTTTTGGTTTCATTAGAAAATCTCAAGGATTGTTCTGCTTTCTTGTATTTGTTGTGTCACATATAAAACTTTTTTGCCAGTAATGTGTAGGTCTTGAAAACATGGTTTCCCTGTACATGGAAATTTGCTTCTTTGAACTGTCTGACCATTTGGCATAATAGACAAAGGAGAATGGCGAATGAGCCCCTCATATCAGTCACCACCAGTTTGTCCGGGACCCCACCCTTTCAATAAAGTGAGCAGCACGAGTCCCTTCTTGTTTTCATGAAACTGAATAGTGCCACCAGCCAAAAAGGTTGTTTTACTACTTAAGAAGAATCTGTGACTGACTTTAGATGTTTGCAGTCATTATATATTATATGCGCTTTTTTGTCCGGAACTAAATTTTAAATAACATGACCCGTAATGGAAAACTTTTTATAGTTATTAAAAAAACGAGGCATCTAACTTGTTGCTGTTGGTTGAAAACTGCATTTAAACTTCCATGTTTTGTTCCTGCTGATGATACAGAGAAGAATCAAACCTTATCCAAATTGTCGTGCCACCGCAGTTTCAGACTGACACTCAAATATGATATAGGATGATGTGTTTGAACCACTTCGAATATCATTTATCTTACTGGGAAGTATTACATTACTTCATTGCTGTCATTAATGCGCACCACAGTCAGTATAAGTTTGTTTTAGGTTAGGTTTTTAATTTGTACCCACATTCTTATTTAGGTGTTGAATGCACTGCATTCCCTGCTAAAGGCTTCACTTTGATACCATGCTGGCAGCAGACCGTACAGGAGGCCATGATGAATATTTCACAGGCTCTCCCTCTAGTTTGCTCTCCACCCCCTTTCTCTGACCCATGTCCCACTGCCTCTCTCTCTGACCCACTTCCCTGTGGAGGTCTTCGTAGACCATTAGGGATGACATCAAAGCATCCGTCGCAAGCAGCTGATTGCAAACTAGACAGCCACTTCTACCTTTACTGCAGCACAGTATTTTTGTGCTGGCAAAAAAATTTAAAATAGTAGTCACAAGTAAGTAACTGTAACTTTTTTCCCCCTAAGGCCTGTTGTTAGTGTAGATCAATGTTATCCACTTTTCCAAACCTTCCAAATTGTAGTTTTATTGAGTCAGCAAAATTTACAATTTGTAAAATTGTCAATGTGCAATGAAGACATAGTTTTTTGCAAAAGAAACATACATGCATGACTTTTGGTCTATAAAAATTCTAGCTAATTGCTCCTAAAGTCTCAGTCTTATGTACATCCTTTGTTCAGGATAATCTGTTCAAGAGAAGAAGTTAGGTTGGATTTTAGCTGTTAGTCAGGGTCTGTGTATGATGCGCTGATTGAAATTTTCATGGCCAGTTTTGATTTCTGATTTCTGACCCGCTGATTCGTTGTTCAAATAAATATTTCTATAACTTTTCTTTAATAGAAAATTGTTTCTTTCTTTTATTAGCATCTCCATAAGCATAAGAATTGGCTTTTCTTCCTGGGGTCTATTCAATTATAGGTTCATAATAAAACACTGACTATTAAATAGGTTTTAAGTTACAGGATCTTCTCTATACTCACTCAAACAAATCTCAAAATAAAAAAGGTCACCTGAACATTAATTGCAGTACAACACGGCTCAGTGTTTACCACAGAATGACCACACTAAAACGATCGAGACCAACGTGGTACCGAATGACATCAGCACGGTCATGTTCGCTGTTCACTGTTGCTTTACGTGGTCCTTGCTTGTAAAATATCTTCCATGTCTTCTAACGTGGGGTAATCAGATAGTCTCTCTGTTTCTCTGCAAAGTGCTAAAATGGGTCACCATACATTTATTTATATATATATATATATATATATATAGCCTTTGGTGGTAAAGCCTATGTGTGGGGAAACACCGCTTTTTTTGGCCTTACAGGTGTTACAAATTGCGCGTTTTGTGTCGTCTTCACTCATGGTGAAGAACTTCCATGCAGACATGTTTTAGCTTGTGTGTGTGTAGCTGTGACAATAGTCTGTTTTCCGCCTGTGCTGCTGTGCGCATGAATGGCACAGAATCACACACGTGAGACTGATCAGCTGGTCACCGTTTATGGCCGATCAAGCTTAAAACCGCCCAATTCTGGCCACTGGCCGATTGATCCATGCAGCTCTGTTTATTTTGTATGTCTGTTTTCATAAACCCAGTCCCTCTACCTCTTTGCTTTGTCTACTGAGGAATGTAAACAGGTGAGAGCTCAGCTCTGCTGCTCAGAATCCAATGTGTACAGACTGACTGACCCAGTGAACAGAGTAGCTTTATTCCTTGTCCAGCTCTGCTGCCGCTGTGAGGGATTCCCTCTGTTCTTTCAGGCCTTGTTATAGTGTGTCCACTAGTTAGAAACCAGTGAGACCACTGTAGTTGGCTACAGTTGTACTTCCATGCATCTTTTCAGATTTTGTGGGCTGCTGAAGCTTAATTGCAACACATTTGATGTCACTGTGTTAGAGCCAAGTTATTTTTACATTAGATTAAAAGGTGAAGACGGAAGGAACTTGTATGTTTTTGATATCACACGATGCTCTGTGATTTCTAAAATTAAACTAATGCTCTGATACATAATGGTAGAAGTAGACCTGCACAGCAGAAATGAGTTCATATGATGAACATATGCAGCATGCTTGGTACACTGTCAAATGAAGCATGCTTGTTCTGAATATTTTATGGACAGGGCTGTGATCTCTTATCACATGCTGAAGCTCAAGCCCGGCTCAGCATTGAGTTGAGAAAAAGGCGTGCACAACCAAACTCTAAACCATAGACAGTCAGTAGTGATGCCTTTTACTTCAGTTTTCCTCATTCTTGACATTTTCTTTCTCATTCAGAAACAGTCTAACCTCCTACTTGTCTTCAGTATATATTGCGTTTCTGCATTAAGTTGTCCCAGTCACAAAGCTGACACTATCTCAAGTTTTAATGTGCTCAGCAGTAAAATGTCTTCTGCAATCTTCACTTCCTGCTTTGAGCTGAGTTGTGTTTCCTGTCCTTTGACCAAGCAGAAGCTGGCTGACCTCATGTGTATCACCCAACTGAAAAAAAAGATTAGACAAGGTTTCAGATACTTAAAGCAAGCCCAAGTGAAGAGAATATGTTTGGTTTATTTTGACATCTTGGTATGCTGTTATCAAGTAAAGTTTTTTTTTTTAGGTTTTTTGAGCCAAATTAGCCTAGGAGTCTGAAATTAAAAAGTTTAGATTCAACCTGTGTACTCCAGGTTCCTCTTATTACAGCTTGTAAACCGCCACAACAAGACTGAGTCAAAATATAGCAAAGTACATTTTATTTATACTGTTTGGTCCTTGCAAACTAAAATGTTGTCACTAGACTAATATTGTATTTTCACTTGCCAATTAATGTCAGTGTTTTAGATTAAGTTCATTATGTGCTTTAGTGTTGCTGCATGGAAACAAACACAAAGATCTTAACACTAATAGTCAAGGTTTAAGAATGTGGCCAGACATCATTTAAGAGATGACTCACAGGTTCAAATGTGTTATGCTAATGCTTGGGGAGGACGTCTAACGCAAATTTATATGGGTTTATATTCTATCTTTCTGCACTATGTACATGTAAAACACACACACACACACACACTGTTGGGACAACCTGTGGGAACATGACCCACAGTTTCAAATAAGACACAAGTTTTCTCCACCTGTTGTTTATACTAAACATGGTTAAATAATAAACCCTTCATCTGGAGGCCCAACACCGGTGTGATGCAGGTTTCTGTGTCAACAACTTAAACTTCAAATTGTCTGATGATAATCTTGGCACAACAAAAAAGCTGTGGTGCAGAGATATTTTACAGTTACAGAATAATTTGCTTGAGTCAATACTCTATTTGGCAACTGAAAGCAAGAACAATAAATGTGTCAGTTTTTTTTATTATACACTTCTTTAAGTTTTAACTGACTATAATATTCAACACATAACATGATTGTTTTAATAAAAACCTGTGTTGTGTTTGGAGTAATATTCTCAATATGTTTTGCTTCCCAGCTCCCACTGGTGAGGACTCCTCTTCCTCTGGCTCATCCACCTGCCTGAATTGAACTTGCCCCCCGGTCGGGCTCAGCCTCACCAGCCCCTGCGCCAAGGCTAAAGTCAACCAGACATCCTCCCTCTTCTCCCGGCTTCTTCTTCTTCTTTCCCTCAGGTTTCAGCACTGCACTATGGCAGGGCGAGGCGGACCAGCACGGACCAACGGCACTGCAGCAAGCAACAAGATCTGCCAGTTTAAGCTAGTGCTGTTGGGGGAGTCAGCTGTGGGAAAGTCCAGCTTGGTGCTGCGCTTTGTCAAAGGCCAGTTCCACGAGTACCAGGAGAGTACCATCGGAGGTGAGGGTTTTGTGTTTGATCCCAAGGATTATCTCTGCTCTCAGTCGTGCTTTAATGGCATCATGGGCTGTACATCTCTTCAGCTGTAATTTACAGCGCAGAGGGATACTTTTAAACAAATCCTTTATGATATATAAAAAGATATAATCAATGAAGTTATTTAAATCTTCACTTACTAGAAATTACATAGGGATTTTTACACCCCAACAACATAATGATAACAGAAAAAACAGTTTTCGTCAGCTCTTTTTGAAGGAACTATCGTCGTCATAAATGCATCATGTGGCTGTACAGAATCTTGTTCGCATTTTTACACACAACTTTTTCAACGTGTCAGTGGACATAAAGTGATTGCCGAGGTAGGGAAAAAACATATCCTTACCAGTACTGAGGAAAGGCTTGCTCGCCAGTCTTAAACTTTTCTGTTGTCAGAGGTTGTGCAGCAGGAGTTGCAGTATGAGTTCTTTGCAGTGGATCACCTGACTCTCCCATGAGCCACCAAAGCTCCTCACACGGCAGCCATGCCTCGTGTATTGGTTTCTTGATATAGAGCTATAGTAAAGAGCTGGAAATTAGCAGAAAATGACTTTAGAGTGTTCTCTGTAAAGACCAGTTCTTGAGAAGCAGAGGAGCACGGTTACTTTAAATAGGAAACAATCGAGACAACAATGGGGGTTTCCTGAACCTCCTGCAGATCACTGAAGCTGATGAAAAATTATTGTTACATTTTAAAGCAAGAATATTATGATCTGCCTGTAACTTTGTGTTAAATGCATATCCTCAGTCCAGCTGGAAAAACAACAGTGGCAGGTTTCCCGCTGGAGCTGCTGACTTCTGAGACTGGACCTGTAGTTCATTATTGAATTAACTTTACTCGCTTCTTTCTCACTGGCTTCCTACAGCCTCAGCACCCTGGTCTGAATCCCCCAGCTTATTGCTGTAAATGACAACATGCTGGGTATGTGACAGCAGGGCTGACAGAAAACATGGCAAGAGAGAGAGAGTAAGAGAGAGAGTCCAGACTTGTACCTGGGATGTAGTCATTTATTTGGTACACATTTTAGCCCCCAGGTCACGGTGGCGGCCTGCGAGACGTTTTCACTCAAAGTGAAAGCTTCTGTCACCTGCACTCTTCTTCTAACCATTTTATTCCTCCACTGCAGTATAGTCCAGTGCAAAACTGATCCCCCAAATGTGTATTGACAAGAAGTTACTGCAAAAAAAGTTACTTTTAATGTACATATATAAAATTCTGTTGTCAGGAGATCAGGGCAGCCTTTAAAGTCTTCACTTGAAGTAGTTGTTGCAACCCTTCCAAACAGTTAATGATAAATTGATTAGTCATCATTAACGAGGTCGACAATGTAATTTGTGCCCCCAGTAGATATGTCTGTAAAACAGTGAAAAGCACAATAGCAGAGTAGGAATTAGTGAACAATAACTGAAACAATTCATAGAAAGAGTCAAGTTTTCTGTCGCTCGACTAAAAGTTTCAGCTCCACTACTAACCTTTAAGGTTGACTATCTGGTATAATGCTATGAAGACATATATTAACTAGCAGCAGAAGTTCTTTTTGCATCATTACTTTTTTGCACCAGCGTTTCCTCCAACCTTCCTGTATCCTATGAGTAATGTGGCTTTAGGATGTAGGGACAGGACGCTCAGTGCTTAGACTGCCCAGAGACTCAAAAGCTCGTATGCAACTCAGCATGTTTTATATTCCACTCAACTTGTGGTCAGCCGCTTGCCTGGTCAAAGATTACAAAGCTTTAAAGTATGTGCTATACAAACGAGTGCTCAGTTTCCTCTGTCATGTGACAGTCGGCTGAGTAAGCCAGTTGTGTGCAGTTGTGCCTGCTTGAACAGGATGTTCTTATTGTGCACCTGATTTCCCCCCCACACACACTTTTGAGTATTTCCAGCTACATTAATGGACAAGCTTGCCCATTTAAATGTGGTTGATTTAACACTATACCCACCCATATTCAATTTAAATCTTCTTTATTGTGTTTTTCTGATTCGGATTCATATATCTGCGAATTAAAGCTTAAATATTAAACTTCAGCCCTGTAGATAACAAGTCTGGGAATTTCTGCTGTGATTTTTTTCTTTTTCTTTCTTCTCAGTCTGATATGTTTTATTTTCTTTCCAGCTGCCTTTCTCACACAGACGGTATGTTTGGATGACACAACAGTCAAGTTTGAGATCTGGGACACTGCAGGACAGGAACGGTATCACAGCTTGGCACCCATGTACTACAGGGGAGCCCAGGCCGCCATCGTGGTCTATGATATCACCAACACAGTAAGTCACATGGACTGTGATGTCAGCCAAGACAGTCAAAAGTCTTGTGTTATTTGTTTGTTGACCCTTGTCTTCCAGCCTGGGTGGATGATTGCTTAATATAAGAGACGGCTACAGACCTTTGCTCTTTTAACTCTTACAGTGATATATAACATATAAAACTTGTATCAAGGTTTAAAATTTTAAAAGTACTGCATGTAAAACTGTATTTTTTTTTTTTTTTTTGGAAAGGATACATTCACACGTGCAAAGAACTGGGTGAAGGAGCTCCAGCGACAAGCCAGCCCAAATATTGTTATTGCACTGGCAGGAAACAAAGCAGATCTGGCCAACAAGAGAGCTGTAGATTTCCAGGTAGAGATCTATTTTTACAGTCTGACATTGAAGTTCTAAAAATTCTTTAATGAAACTCTTCAATAAATTAATATAAATCAGTTTCCCCATTTCTGTGTTTATTTGTGTTTATTTCTTTAGGAAGCGCAAGCATATGCAGATGACAACAGTTTGCTCTTCATGGAGACTTCCGCCAAGACTGCTATGAATGTCAATGAGATTTTTATGGCTATAGGTAAGAACTAACTAACTAAGGACACACTTTACTGCTATGTAGAGCTGCAACAACTAGTCTATTAATCGATCGGTCGATCAGTTGAGTAAAAATGTAAAGTAAAAATGACAAATGTGTGAGAGGTTGCTGTTCTCTTGAAGTAAATTGAATATGTTTGGGTTTTGGACTGTTGGTCAAATAAAACAACACATTTGATAATGTTACCTCAGGCTCTAGAAAATATTTTTTACATTTTTTAGTCACTATTTTTTTTAAATGTATTAATAGTGTTTACTATTTTCTGATGAAAGTAATTGGCAGAAGAATTGAAAATGAAATGAGTCATTTGTTGCAGCTCGACTGCCATCTTGCCAATTAATTTCTTTTACTCGTAACTCAAAACAGCCAAGAAGCTTCCTAAGAACGAGCCTCAGGGCGGAGCGGGTGCCGGTGGACGAGCCAGAGGCGGCGTGGACCTGCAGGAAGCTGCACCACAAGGCAGGAGTGGCCAGTGCTGTGGGGGTGGGAACTAACCAACACAACAATAAGTCCTCTAATCCGAACCAATCTACAACTACGATCAACCAGACCAGATATTAGCCAGCTGTCAAACAATGTCCCATTGGTCAAATCAAACCATGGTCAGACCAACCACCTTTGAGCAACACAGCACCAATTAACTGTTTGGCAAATGAGTCCTCTGGCTAGCAAACTGCCAGACCCCACTGACGGTTCCAGTTGATGAACCAACCAACAGACCAAGAAATCAACCCACAAGCTTATTTACAAAATCATGTTTTAACCCCAGGACTTGCCAATCCATAACCTCTCTATTGATGATGGACACTTGACGTCACCTTTGGGGAGGGGGGGGGGTTCCTTTCATGGAAGAAGGCAAAAAAAAGATCAGTCATTACCAATGGCACACAGTAAGGCCATCTTTCTCACGTTTGTTTCTGTATTTGTGTAGAGGGAAAAAAAGTTAACGCAACCAGAAGGAAAACAGGCTGGTTGGCCCTGTCCTTTCTCTTCTATCCCCTGCTTTCCCACGCACCATAAATTAAGTATTTCCATGATGGTTAAACTCAACTCCAATCCAGGTGCATGCAGCAGTACTTCACTTTTCTGTCTTGTTCCTGGTCAGCTTCCTGGAAAAGATGAAGAGGGAAGGTTCGTAACAAGAGAATGGGAATGGACAGATATTTCCTTCTTGATAGGGCTGTGTAGATTGACTTATTACATTGTTATTGTTATCACTATAATTATTATTACTCCAACTTCTTTTGACACAGGCTGTTCAGTATGATTTTAAAGCCTAAACTTTAAGGTTTTACAGTCACCCATCTATGTTATCAAACCACATACAGTAAAATAGTACTTTATTAACATTGTCACCCATAAGTAATTTTAGCATTAATATAATGTTTTTGAATCATCAGTGTATGACAAATACATAAAGCAAGATTTGTTTTCTTGACCAAAATCACAACTGTGTATTGACAACATTGCTGTATTTGTATCAGACCTTTCAAGTTTATAATCAATCAGTCATTGTCAAAACTATCTTCCCAATCTCTACATGATGTTTTGTTAACCTTAATTATTTTGTGATGGATTTTTTTATGTCAATTTTTTTTCTGGAGATCTATGGTATTAAATGCACTGGTTCTGTCTCATCATCTTTGTGAATTGAGATGTTATCGTCTGCTTCCTTTTCTTTTTCTTTACTCTCTTGGTTTTTGCTCTTCATATCAGGGAGGGATTGCTTTCAACAGTGTTGTCCTCCTGTTATGGCATCAACAGGTAGCACAACAGCACCTGGACAGCAACCACTGCTGGTGGGGGTTAACTGGGAGGGTGGGGTCATGGGTAGAGTAAGAAGGAGAAAAAAAGTACATTTTACCAATAAACAAGGGGATGGTATATTTTCTGTATGCCTGTTTAATCATTTCATCTTATCTGAATATTAATGTCTCAATTACCAGTGGAACATTTGCTTTTGATTATCTTTTTATTTAAACCATCCTAGCTCTGAGTTCAGAAAATATAAGTTTCTGAACTATATAAATAAAATAATTTGTACTTACACTACTTAGTTGCACTCATTTGATAATATAATATATTCTTAATACTCCTAAATTAACCTAAATTATCACTTTAAAAAAAACTCCAGAAACTACATTACCCAGAACAAGTACAACAGCTCAGGCGTGTTGCATTCAAGTGCACTTGCTATGATGACCCATACATCTTTTCTGTCTCCATTTAAGGCAGATATGCTGGCACTTCCGTTTACCTTTCCAAAACAAAAGAGAGTGTCTTAATATCTCTACCAGTAGGCTAATCAAGTAAAGTAATATTTATTGCATTATTTCATATGGCCGATAACAAAATGAACTTTATTAATGTATTTATTGTGTAACGTTATATTACATGACTGAACAGTCTTATTGATGCCTCTAAATAAGCATAATAAATATCGGTATTATTCTCACTTAACAGCAACTATTAAAACATTATTAATAGGACAATTTTATGGTTTAATTTTATTATTCGTTTTTTCAATCGCTTCAAAAAGTCACGTTATTTGAAAAAGTTACAACCGGAAGTGATGGCATGTTTTGTCCGTCCATATACTTTGGACGAATTTAATGTTTTGCAGTTAATGATTGTGACCACTGGAGAACGGGGAGCCCTCGCAATTCTTGTTTGATCTCTACCTAAAGGCTAAATAAACAATACACATATGGAGGCAGACGGAAACTAACCACTGGTATGTAGAAGCCAATGTGTGAGTTGCGACCATGGACTAAGGCAGCTACTTTTGTTTGCTAATATTACGTTACATGACATGATACTTATTGTAAGCATGGTAATCAATATGCGATTATAAAGGGTTTAATAACTGTCAATCTTTTTATGGCAACCAGTGACTCTAATAAGTGAGTACACAATTACTAAATTTACTAAATTAATCAGTTAAGACCTTTTAACATAGCTAGAGGTGTGGTTACTCGCTGAACATCAATCAAGACGACCATCAAGTACTCCAGCATCAAGGCAGACAAAATAGTATACTGAAATTTCCGGTCAATACTTCCAAAATAAAACATTAAAATTAGGCAGCTAGCTGTTCTAGTTCTACTTTGTAAAGTTGATGGTGTGGGAAGGTCTGTTTCGAGCGTAAATCACGTGTTCTCGGTCTTAGCATTCTTTACGTATGTTCTTAACACCTTTGTTTTAATGGAAACATATCAAGTAGTTTCCTCTTGTAAACACACTGCTGCGGTCATCTTACCTCCCATTTTCCTGACAGCACTTGAAGGCAGCATATGAGCTGAACGGGAGCAGAGGAAGAGTCTAGCAGCGTTATGTCGGACCCGGCGGCGCAGGCCTTGCAACCCCGGCTTCTCCAAGCCCAGTCTACTGGCTCAGCTGGGTCCAGTACTCCCGCGACAGGCTCAGGGTCGGGGAATAGTGACCCGGCCAGACCAGGACTTAGCCAGCAACAACGAGCAAGCCAGAAGAAAGCCCAAGTCCGAGCTTTCCCACGGGCGAAAAAGCTTGAGAAACTTGGCGTATTCTCCGCATGCAAGGTAGCTAACGTTAGCTTAGCTAGCCAAAGTTCACCACAACAAAGCACTCTTAGGTAGTATTAGCATTGGTGTATGCTGCCATTAAAGCACAGCCAAGGAACTGCAAACGAAACATAAACAAAGGAACGCAGTAACCTTACGTAACTGTTAACTTTTGTAAGTTAGCTAGCTAAAGAGTCTCCCAGACATTGGCGTTGTATCTTTGAAGATGCTGCGTGTATTATCAGCTGGCTTAAGTTTAGTCATTCATTGGCGTACAAAAACAGCAGTTGCGTTAATTACTGTTTGCGTCGCTTTATTTGGTGTTAAGCATATATCATTTTCTTACTCGCAGGCTAGTGACACATGCAAGTGCAATGGATGGAAAAACCCAAATCCACCATCAGCCACACGTATGGACCTACAACAACAAGCAGCCAGCCTGAGCGAGCCTTGCCGCAGCTGTGGACATGCTCTGGGTACAAACTAACCAGCTTCCACTACAGCCCAGCTTTTCTCCCACCAGCAATTAAAGCTAAATTCCTCGGACTTCTTCCAGAATGTTCTTTGACATTTTCTATGTTTGTACTTTGACTTAGCCATATTTATGACTTATTAATATCCTTGCTTACAGCTGATCATGTGTCCCACTTGGAGAATGTGTCTGAGGATGAGATTAACAGGCTGTTGGGGATGGTGGTGGATGTGGAGAACCTTTTTATGTCTGTACACAAAGAGGAGGACACTGACACCAAACAGGTCTACTTCTACCTTTTCAAGGTAACCCAACGTGCATCTCACATCAGTGTAAGAAATGAAACAAACCTACCAATAACTGCGAGTGCATGTGCATGATATTCTTCAGCCCAGCTTAACAGTCAACGTTGCTCTTCTTTTCTACTGTATTTCTCTTAGCTGCTCAGAAAATGCATCCTGCAGATGAGCCAGCCAGTTGTAGAGGGATCTCTTGGAAGTCCACCCTTTGAAAAGCCCAACATTGAGCAGGTGAACATGAAACTAAAAAGATCTACAGGCCATGTCTTGATGGTCAGCAAAAGCCTGAAAAGCAACTGGATAATACTGTCTCAGAAGATTTACATGCTTGTCATTTGTGTCTTGTGCTTTACGCCCTTGTCATGTATAGTATAGTTTTGTAATGTTGTACATGTGGAAAAGAGTTTGAGGACAAGCAAACTTATGCCAGGATGCTGCATCATTTTACTGTCTCTTCTTTTTCTTTTGCTCCTTTTTCTTAATCGTTTGTCTCCTTTTCCTCCAAAGGGGGTTTTGAATTTTGTTCAGTATAAGTTCAGCCACCTGGCACCAAAGGAAAGGCAGACCATGTTTGAGCTTTCAAAGATGTTCCTCTTATGCCTAAATTACTGGAAGCTGGAGACGCCAACGCAGTACCGCCAGCGCACCCAGAAAGACGATGGGACAGCATACAAAGTGGACTACACCAGGTGTGTGCATGTGGTGTTCTTAAAGAAAACAACTACATGTGTTTACTTGTTAGATTTCTGTGGTGGATGCTGGATATCAGTCAATAGCAGTATTTTTCTGTGTGACTCCCAGGTGGCTGTGCTACTGCCATGTCCCCCAGAGCAACGACAGTCTACCGCGCTATGAAACCACTCAGGTGTTCGGTCGCAGTTTGCTCAAGTCCATTTTCACAGTGACTCGACGGCAGCTCCTGGAGAAGTTCAGAGTGGAGAAGGACAAATTGCTACCAGAGAAACGCACACTTATCCTCACACACTTTCCCAAGTAAGGGCAGACGCTCTTGAAATAGTCTGTGTCTCTTAAGCTTTAATGACCGCTGAAAAAGATATGGATTCAACTGAGCAACATGCTCAACGCTCATCACTGCACTGGTATAAAAGGTTTTTGTGGATTTGCCTTTGTGCGCATTGACATAATCTGCGCAAAGCGCCAAATGTCCCATTCACACAAATTCATACACTGATGGCAGGAGCTAAGACGCCAACTGCTCATCAGAAAGAAGCTCAACCTTCATGCACACTCACTCGCCTACGGGAGCAATTTGGGCTTCAGTATCTGGCTCAAGGACACTTTCTGCCTAGACTGACTAGAAGAGTCAGGGATCTGGTGATTGGTGGGCAGCCTGCTCTGCCTTTTAAGCCACAGCCACCCTGAACAACTGTCCATAATAATTTTTACAGAACATTAATACATAAAAATCTATGTTTACAGAGGGTGATTTTACTGTCCATGTATTATTTGAGAGGTTACATTCAGGCTTTAGACATCAAACCACAGTGTGCAAGCCGCTGTTTGCAGCAGAGGTGTAGGTGTGTGCAAGGAAAAGAGAACCAAATCGAATTAGTGAGTAAATACTAATATAAGGTGGATAATGAAGTACATTAAAATGTTGAAATATGAAACAGAGATATTTCGCTTGCCTCCGATTAGAACTTTTTCTACTGAATGTCATCAGGTTCTTGTCCATGCTGGAGGAGGAAATTTATGGCGAGAATTCACCCATCTGGGAGGCTGACTTCACCATGCCCGCCTCCGACGCCACACAGCTGGGACATCAGACAGGTGAGGTGGACAGTACTGTAAGCAATTCATCATAACTTCTATAGTAAGCTTTTTTTTTTATAAGCAGAAATTAACTCTGACAAGTAGAGAATGTGAAATCCTCAAGATAAATACATAGGAAACAGATTAAACCAGAGCAAGCTTTTGCCGTTGTTTAGTTTGTAATTATTTACCTTGGTGTCTCTCAATTGCAGTGATCAGTCCTGCTGTAGTGTCCGGCTCCCCCTCTCTACCCAAGGGTCTAAGCAACATCTCCTCTCTGGGCAGCATGGACACAGGAGGTGCAGAGCCCATCACAGGTCTGTGAGCCATGCTCTGCTTCTTTGATTCTCCATTAACTATCTACAAGACCCTCTGTTGCTACGGTGGTACCATACAAATGTCTTATTCAGTTAAAAGGTTAAATGTAGTATTGTGTAATATCAAAAGCCACTCTAAAACACCCAACACACACCTGTGGCTACATATGTCACTCTAATATTAAAATGCTTATTAAAAATCACTGCTGTCCGTTCAGGAGAAAAACGTAAACTTCCAGAGGCGATGACCCTGGAGGATGCCAAGCGGATCCGTGTGATGGGAGACATTCCTATGGAGCTGGTCAATGAAGTCATGATGACAATCACTGACCCTGCTGCTATGCTCGGACCAGAGGTAAGTCACAGGGGATCTGGTAAGGGAAAAGGGGCTTGTAAAATGTTTAAACTGAATACTCACAGTCTATATGTTGATACTCATAGACTAATCTGCTGACGCCAAACGCTGCCCGTGATGAGACTGCCAGGCTGGAGGAGAGGCGGGGTATCATAGAGTTCCACGTAATTGGAAACTCGCTTTCTCAGAAGTCCAACAAGAAGATCCTGATGTGGCTGGTTGGCCTGCAGAATGTCTTCTCTCATCAATTACCTCGCATGCCCAAAGAGTATATCACACGACTGGTGTTTGACCCGTAAGTAGATGCTCTTGTACCACATGTCATCGGATGCCTGCGCCCAGTTCTGATATGTCTGTCTTCCACAGGAAGCACAAGACCCTTGCTCTTATCAAAGATGGCCGCGTCATCGGTGGCATCTGTTTTAGGATGTTTCCCACTCAGGGCTTCACTGAGATCGTCTTCTGTGCCGTCACATCCAATGAGCAAGTTAAGGTACATGATAATCACTCACACTCTTCAGAGCTGTGGCGGTCCAAATAATGATTAAAGTCCTTGTCAGTACTTTTTTATTTGTAGTATATTCTTTAGCACCTTTTTAGTTTCTTAATGACACAGACACAATTATAAAACATCCTAAAGCTAAGAGGAGCGGTCCCAGCTTTAACGCTAGGTCCACACTTCCCACCTATCTGTGTGTGACGGCTACCTCGCTGAACAGCCACATCTCACACACGTGTGGTGTCCACACAGACGTTTTTTTGGAGTTTATCTTTGATAGATACAAAACAATAAAAGCCTTGGAGGAACTGGTTGCTGCTCTAATGTGTTAACATGGTGAAAAGCTTAATAATTGTTTTTAGAAAACAATTCTTCACTGGTGGAAAATTATTTGCAATTGGAACAATCAGAATAGTATTGAAATGCCTTATGTAACCAGATTTCTGACGTCTTTTCTCTGGTCTTTTTAATGGAAGGGCTATGGTACCCACCTGATGAACCACCTGAAGGAGTATCACATCAAACACAACATCCTCTATTTCCTCACATACGCTGACGAGTATGCTATTGGATACTTCAAGAAGCAGGTACTGCAGACATGACCTGTACATTAGCTCTGCCCCTGTCCTCTCCCTCCATCTTGTCTTTTCAATAATTTGTCCTTTCCTGGCAGGGCTTTTCCAAAGACATCAAAGTGCCGAAGAGTCGATACCTGGGATACATCAAAGACTACGAGGGAGCGACCCTCATGGAGTGTGAGCTGAACCCGAAAATCCCCTACACTGAGCTCTCTCATATTATTAAAAGACAAAAGGAGGTATGTGAGGCGGTGAGATGTTCCAATTAAAGCAAAAAGTGTTTTCTGCCGTGAATCTGTGTTTTTAATATCACAGAAATATATTTAATGTCATAACAGATTATTAAGAAGCTGATTGAGAGGAAACAGACCCAGATAAGGAAGGTTTACCCAGGTCTCACCTGCTTCAAAGAAGGTGTACGACAGATCCCAGTGGAGAGCATTCCAGGCATAAGTGAGTGTTTCATTTGTTTACTATAAAAAACAAAATCTGTATTATCATATTACTTACACATATTTTCCTTCCAGGAGAGACAGGATGGAAACCCAGCAACAAGGAAAAAGGGTAAACTTTTAGTATATCATTTAAATGAATGTTGTAGTGTTGCAATGCCTGTGTTCTTGCCGTTATCATGTGCTCTGGAGGTGGTTCAGTATATCTCGCATAAAGCGCTTTTATGGTTATATTGGAAAGTTAAATATTTTATGGTGTTCAGTCTCATCAGTTTCCTGATGGAAAGATAGCTTCACTTGTTGCCAACGCTACAATAATCACTAGCTACTGCTAACTGTAGCTGCCCTGATCAGCTGACTATCCGAAGAGTCCAAAGCTCCTGTACTAACAGAGATGTAAACGCCAACATACCCCGGAGCGCAAAGCAAGACTAAAGTTCCTGTTTACAACAAGTAAAGCTATCTGTCCATCAACTCTGTAAATCCCAGGAAGGTTGAGGCAGAGCATCCAGAGGACATCAGAGGGAAAACTAGAACATATTTTCTCCATAAAATCTGATCAAATTATAAAGGTGTGCTTTCATACTGGAATCAGTGAAGCCTAGTCTCGTAGCCAGACCTATTGTTGCACTTCGATTTAGAGCTGTGCCAGCTGGTTCTTGCCCCTCTGCAGGCTTCCAGAAGTTGGCCATTCAGAACCAAAGTATGGTTTTAAGTAGGGTGGTCTTCAAGAGACAGGCGCTGAGTGTTCAAACAAAGGGTCAATAGGTGTTGAAACTATGGACAGTATGAGAAAAATAATGTGTTTTTGGACGTTAAAGCACATAAACATTTTCTACTAGACATATTCTGAGATTTTAAAACCACAAAACCTCGTTCTTTTTCTAAGGGAGTTCATGTTACTCCCCTCTGGATCCTAGACCAACCTTATCAATATCTCATGTCTCTCAAAAATCCATCATTGAATGCTTGGCCTCTTTAAAAAAAAAAGGAAAAAAAGTGCCCTGCCCTGAAATGCGTTTGTGAAATAAAATGTTGTGGTACTCCACATTGTGGTATGAATCTGATTAAAATGCACAATCTCATTTGGAGATCTCAGAGTGCTTTTTTCCCCCTCTACATTCTTGTCCAAGTGTAGTCAATATTTTACTAATTTATCATTCCACATTTTGCAGGAAAGAGGTGAAGGATCCTGACGTGTTATACAACATGTTGAAGAACCTCCTGGCCCAGATAAAGGTAAGGGTCAGCTGTTGATACCAGACAGGAACACACACAAGTAACAAGAACTTAGACAAACCAGGACTTTGCTATCTCTTCAACAGACTCATCCTGATGCCTGGCCCTTCATGGAACCAGTGAAAAAATCGGAGGCTCCAGATTATTACGAGATCATCCGCTTTCCCATTGGTACATGAACATCTTTGACTATATAGCAGCTTATTTTCTTACTGATTACATTGTGTAGTTCCTGCTTATGTTACACAAACTATTCATTCCTTTATTAATACACAGATTGTTGTTCTCTTCTCCTCTTTTGTCTCCACAGACCTGAAGACCATGACGGAGAGACTGAAGAACAGATACTATGTGACCAAGAAGCTTTTCATTGCTGACCTGCAGCGAATCATCACCAACTGTCGCGAGTACAACCCTTCAGACAGCGAGTACTTTAAGTGTGCCAACACCTTGGAGAAGTTCTTCTACTTCAAATTAAAAGATGGAGGCCTGATTGAGAAATGAACTCAGCCACAGAATTATTTACTGATCTCGTAACAGATGAGGAATGACTTTACAGCCACCACACACCAGGATGGAGCAGATAGTGAGGAAAACTTCTCTAACTATTGTCATATCTGACTTAATAAATAGGTATGTACATGACTGACAAATTTACAAGGGAATTGTTGGAGTTGAACAAACGTAACAGAAGGTTGTTTGGAAATATCAGAGCCAGCTGATCATTGCTGTCAAAGTGGCATTACCTTTCCCCTTGAAGTGATCTTCCGTCATTTTCTCTTTTCCAGTACACAGTGGGTTAATACTCTGCATATACATGTCATTAAGTGTACCAAAGTTATAGGTCCAAGTTAAAACAATGCCACACTTTCCACCATTATTTATAGTATGATTGACTTGGTTTTGTCGCGTTGAATGACATTTGTTCATTCCAGTTTACTTAAAACTCGTCACCCGAGCAGATGTATATTTCGTGTAGAGTTCTTTTCACAGAAAACTGGACCTCGGGACCTAAAGCCACGTTGCCTTCAGTTACTGACAGACACTTGAACATCCCAGCCATCTTCATGAGTTTTAAGACAAAAATTCTTTGAGTGGTGAAGTCTTTAAAACACTTCGCGCTGATGGGTGGACAGTACTTTGACTCTTGAGTAGCCTTGAAACGATTTTATCCGTAGATTAGAGTACAGTTAATCGAAGACAGTTGTTAAAAGTCGATTATGTGCAAATTTCGTCAGATTTGCTGGTTTTAACCTCCTTAAAAGTGAGGTCTTGTTGCTTTTTTCTCTCTTCATTCCAGTGTATATTGAATATATTTGGATATTTATTGACTGTTGGTCTGCGAAAAAGGCAAATATTTATCATTTGGACTTTAGGAACTTTATTCATTCTTTATTCTTAACAAACAATGAAAACATTGCAGATTAATCGATAATAAAAATCGTTTTGTGGCAGACCTACTCTTGAGCTGTTTGAAACACTGCTAATGATGGACTGGGAATCAAATGTTTCCAGCACTTGTGTGCTAAACAAAATAATTTCCCCAATCGTTGCCTTCAAGAAAACACTTGTTTTCATGTTGACAACATAATAGTTGCTTATTTGTACAGTAAATATGATACATCCATACTGTTACACACCATTTCCACTGGCAGGGTTTTGTTCCAGACCATTTTAGATGAGGTCACATATTACTATAGCTTTTACCATGCTTGCAGGTGTGATACTGTAGTTGTTGGCATTGATTTGTTCTGTTGCTAGACTCTGTAGCAGTCACTTACACACACATATGCTAAGTAGTCTATTTAGTGTATAGCCACATGTTTGTGGTGGTCGTAGGTTTACTGGCTCGTTTATGTTGAGATCTAAACGTGGTGGAGATTAAAGCTAACCAGCAGTCCTCTTGGTGATTTTGGGCTTTTGGAAAGATCCCACCCATACACAAGCTATAGTGGGTGTTAATGCATTAGACAGTTTACAATTTGAAATCATAAAAACCATCAAAGTTTTAGCCTGTTTTTTTTTTTTACAGTGTTACAAACATTGTAATAAAATGTTAACACATTTCATTTGTTCAGCAATCAGTGTCAAACGGAGTGCTTCCTAAGATGCATCCTCTGCTTTTACAGGAAGTAAGTGTCCAATGCTGGTTGAGCCCGCTTGTTGAATGTTCCATTGACTTGTATATTTGTGCGTGAGGGTGTGTTTATTTTGTACTTGAATCATGACTAGCTTTGAATTACTGAAGTGATGTCAGTGTTGCATTATTCAGGGTTGTCAATTGCATACTTCTCCCTCAATCTACTTATGCTGCATTTCAGATTTTCTTAAGGTCAGTCTGAACTTTCACCCGTTTGAGGATGGCTACTGTCTGTAGTTATGGTATAAATACCATTTACTGTAAGTGTAATACCGTTCATAACAATAAAGTTTTTTTTTTAAATAAACACTTGTTATATGTGTTTGTAAAGGTAAACACATTACTCACTGGGAACAAAAGGGGAATACAACCAGACAGGTATGAAGCTGAACACTTCACTCTGATTTCAGTCAGAACTGTAAGGTAAAAACTTGTAAGACACGTTTTTATTTTTAGTCCTTACGAGTTAATACTAAATAAACAGGACAAGTGTGTTTAAGTCACAGGTCTCCCTTTAGGGTGTTCAGACTGCAGGCCAATGTGCCCTTATGTGACTCAGATCTGATCTCTTTATGACAGTGTGAACTGGCCAAGTCACATGGAATCTGGTCTTTTCCAGTTTGGAATTGGGCCACTTCCACAGTTCACACTTGAGTCTGATTTGGGCCGCATTTAAGTTACGATGTGAACTGTCAAACACAAAAAATCGGATCTGGGGAAAAATCAGAATTGCAGTCTGAACGTAGCCTAAGTGACCTAATTTGCTTGCACTTTTAGTTTTCTAACTTTCTAAATTAGCTCAAAAGGGCTCTACAATCTGTACAGCATACAGCATCCTTAGACTTTTTGTTATTTTAAGTACCTAAATGTACTTTTGTTTATGAGTGTGCAGCAGTAAGCTTAGGTTTCAATTTCCTGATGTAACAAAAAGTAGGCAGGGCCCAGTTGTATGAAAAACCAGTTTGTGGTGGCTCTATTTAGCAGTTTCCAAAAGAAATGCTCAAAGTAAGCCTTGTATGCAGTTTCATATCAATATGTTTATCCATGGCAAGACCATAAAGAGTTTGGTAAAGACCTATTGTCAGTGAAGTTTGAGCTTCCTCATGGTGAAGAGTAGCCGTTGCACCTCCAGAGCCTCTCTCAGTAGGGCCACATTTACTTTTGTTTCTCTGTATCACATAACCACATATTCTAAAGACCTTGTGGTTCACACTGTCTAAAAGCATACATAACCATTTTTATAATTGCTTCTATGTTAATATATATTATCTGCTACGCAGTAGAAGGGAATTACAAACTCTGTATAACGTGTGTTATATGTATTTTACTGAATGTAGTATATTTATCATGTACATTACCTGTGATTTTTAATTTACCAGTCTTTTTATATAGAGATAGAGGTAGTTTTTACACAAGTGTAGGGGTAGTCAAGCCCAGAATGTATTGTAACCTAAGCATGTATTTTCCTGCTTATAAAGGAATAGGAATAATTGAATATTATTTATTGGTATGTATAAGAACAGAACTTTATTCAGGTTATTGATTTTATTGTTGTTTCTGATTAGATAATTTTGTGCATCTGGTTGCTCCAGAAACTGTTATACTTAATGACTTTATCACTTGGGAAAAGGTAACCAAAACAAACATCAACACAAACAATACCTGTAGGTTTTGCTTTCTTGATCTTGGTTTTGCTTTCCTGATACAAGGAAGAACAGCAGCAGCTAGGGCCCAAGTAGGGTGCATTCGATAACTCAGGAAGTTTTCAATACTCTCTAAAAAACACTCAGCTGTAAGCAACTAATAGAGCAAATCTATAGATAAGATTTAAATATAGGAGTAGGCATGGTTTCGTTTAAAAAAGGGTTGTGAAATACCAATTTTATGTCACTGTAGTTCAGTCTTCCCCTGTCACTGCATAAGGAAGACTATCTGTTGTTCCTCCAGAGCCTCCCTCAATGGGGCCATTTTTCAGAGTTCAGTCTTTCACTTTCGTTTCACTGCCTCGGCGTCACACAGCTGATCGCAACAGAATTTAAAACCCCCACCAACTACACTGTGTGGTGGAAGTGGACAAGGCGAAGCTGAAAACACCACACAGCTGACTGGTGAGTTAACAAGTGAGTTAATAGCTGACGTCCTTTCTATCAGCTTGAAGATACATGATACAATGATTCAGCAGAATGCTTGTTTGTTCACCCTGATCTAGCCAGACCTTATGGTGAAAATTATCATTGTTTTGATGCACTTCTATAGTCTAGTGTCCATTTCTTGTCTACAAAATGTGAATTCTGTGTAATTCCGATATGTTGTCAAACAGCAGGAAAGCGTAGGATGGCAGTTTCTGAACTGTATGAATACCAGAAGGAAGTGGTCGAAAGGGCTCTTCAGGGAGAGAACACAATTATTTGGCTGCCGACGGGAGGCGGAAAGACACGTGCAGCTGTGTATGTGGCTCAAAAACACCTGGAGACCACACCGAAGGCTAAGGTGGTGGTCCTGGTAAACAAGGTACACAAAACACACATACAGAACAGGCAGTCCAGAATCATTTTTATACTGATTTAAAAAAAACAAATGGATTTAATTTTACAACCAGTGTGTTTTTACTGCGGTAACGTGAGCCCCCGAATGAAAAACAGTGGTCAAGCCAGCCGCCGTCTGATTTCTGTTGCGCCTAAAACAGT
>JAPMOB010207519.1:0-10135 GCA_029875015.1 Lepomis gibbosus
TCGTTAGCTGCTAAGCTAAAGACGCTAACGGCTAAGCTAAAGTACGGTAGCGTTGGCTACCAACTTTTGAAAACAACTATAAGATTGAACAGCAGTCACTAAAGATGGATAGAACTGTGAGTGCTTAGGCAAACTTACTGTAATAATAAGTGTTTAGCGGACAATTGGCCGCTGTAATGATAAATCTAACAGGCTACCAACACACAAGCATGAGTCAACACGCTTACCGCAGTACTTCAGCACGTCCAGTCACGGCCAGCAAACTAGCGGCTCAGGCACTTTTCCACTGAGAAAGGGCAATACATTTTTATCTCCATACTTTAAATTGGTAGTGGGCAGTTTTTGAGATCCTACAGTTAGAATGCTAGCATATGATCACGTGACAGGCTCGGAGATTTCAGGAAAAAATCAAACAAGATGTCGACATCTCAACGCCCGCGGAGTGCAGTAAAGGAGTCTCTACTTATATGTTTTACGCTAGTAAGTTGTCATGTTTCAACCCAAAACAGGGAATGTACCACATTTAATGTTTAAAAATTACCAACAGACATCCAATTTAATGTGTAATTTAGACATCAAATATTTTTGTCAAAAGTTAACTGCCGATGGCCATCCGCCACTCCTTCGACTTTCTATAGGATTTAATTTCAGCTAACTTGGTGTTTTTGCTACATAGCCACTGTTAGCTACCTAAAAATTAAAGAAGAACTCCGGGCAATTTTAAGTTAATCTTGATTGTTATACCTTTGTGAGTACTGTCTATAGAAAAAAAAACGAGCCGGATTGGTGCTTGCAACACAGAGCTGCTACAGCTAATGCCCAGAGCTCCCACAAAGGTTTACTAAATTTTAATCTGTAAAAATTCGCTTCTGGCGCTATTTTAAAGCTGAACAACTGTACTATAGCTTCAGCTATTATTATGCTGTGCCAGAGTCATATGTATGTGTGACTGAGGTAGGAGAACAAAGCACTAGCTGACCACTTACCTTTTAACAGATCATGAATGCATAGAATAAATTGGTAGCATAGAGGTGCTATGTATCCAAATGTAATGGAAGTCTACTCAAGTAAAAGTATGATTTTAAAACTACTCTGAAAAGTACAATTTCCTCCAAAGAGTTACTTGAGTACCTATAACTGAGTAAATGTAACTTGTTACTACCCACCTCTGCAAATGACTCCAAATTGCTTCATAATACTAACTATGTGATATCATATATTGAGTTTGTATGTTACAATACCAGGTTCCTTTTTCTGTATTTGACAGAGGAAGAGATCAAGAGGAAATTTAAAAACCTCCACACTGTCTTTTCACAGGAGCACAACGTGATGCTGAAGAGCAGCAAATCAGGGGGCCGGAGCCAAAGATGTTTACCTCCCCAGCTGGAAGTATTATAACATCCTGTCCTTTCTTCGTGACACCAGCACCCCCGAAGAGAGTTCTGACAACTTCACAACAGTGTTGGCTCTTCCCCCCCATCTCCCGGTCCCCAGAGAACATCACATCTTCTCCTTCAACTTCTACATGTAAAAAAAAAAGCAAAGATCAGATAA
Source organism: Lepomis gibbosus (assembly GCA_029875015.1). Classification (NCBI taxonomy): domain Eukaryota; kingdom Metazoa; phylum Chordata; class Actinopteri; order Centrarchiformes; family Centrarchidae; genus Lepomis; species Lepomis gibbosus. The sequence continues at coordinate 1,555 of JAPMOB010207519.1, forward strand.
AGCAGAGGCCATGCAATATGTTATGGGTTTCCTGAAAAGAAAGGCCTCCTCACCACAATGGTTTTCTATATTAACTCAGAAGTTGTCAGACAAAAAGGCAGATCATTGAGTTGGTTTATGCTGTCCAAGATGATGAGAAGTAGTTTGTATATTACTATCTATATTAATCTATAATTTAACTCATTTCATTTTATAGAAATTTGGTTGTCATTATTATAATGGGTATTTTGTACTTTGCATTTGCCATGGTTGGCTGAACTGAAAATAACGAAACAAAACAAAAGGTACTTGATTGTAGCATTTTCTAATGCTTGGCTTAGCCCACACTTGAAGCCCATGAGAACTATAGAATTGAAACCTTTGTAGTTATAGTAATGGGACCCTGAATTTGGTGGAGGCTGGATGTTTACATGCTTGCCATCTAAGTCATCGATACAATTTGGGAAGTTCCACTTCTCCTCAAATTTGGTGGAAATGTGTTTCTTCTGTGGAGGTAATCCTGTTGTAATGCCTTGTGAAGAGCCTCACAGGTGTCGACTACAATACTGAAAATGCTTTGCCTACTAATCCACAATGTGTATTCCAGTGTTGCCAGTATCTTCCCAACAGGTATTGCCTCCCTCATTACAGTATCTTCCCTTCTCCACCAGGCTCATCAGACTGTTAAATGTGTTTTGCCCCATTTTTATCCAGATTCTGTAGCCAGGAGCATCTTCGTCAGCCAGCTATCTCAGTAGTTGGCTGTAACACCCCCCTCCTCCTCAACAGAGCAGAGTTCTCACTCAGATTTGTGATTTACATAATACGTACTTAACCCTTAAGCAGGCAAAATTGGAAAATGAGTTGCAAAAAATATTACAATGTTATATTTTATGTTATTAGCAACCAAGTAAAACATTTCCACAAAAATATTTTTAATATTTTGTTTATTTCAGATTTTATGAGTTATATCTCCCAGGATAACTTGCCCTATTAAGGTCAAAATATTTAACATTTTAATGTTTTATTTCATAAACAGAAGAGATACATTCTTGTTTGTCAGAACCACTTACATCACACAAAACTAGTTTTTAAAATGATTTCATCATTTTAAAAACTAGTTTTTAAAATGATTTCATCATTTTAGTCAAAGTATAGGCCTCCCAGAACCGTCTGTTTTACCAGTCCAGTTATACAAACAACAACATAACTTAAAAACATATGTACATTGGAATTCCATTTCCATTTCCTACTTTGTCTAAAAGGACATGGCACATACAAATGAACAACAACAAATCCTGTCACATCCTCCCACTCTATTCATTTTTTGTGGAATTTGTGGAAGCAGTTGCGTGGGCTTTTCCCAGAGACAATGCACAGACGAACACACATTTCTGACAGGAGATGGTTGTCTGTCCATCTGGGCACAACCTGCACCGTCCCTTGTCGGTAAAACCTGGAAAGTGGTCCGTTGATCATAGCGGGCATTATCCACAGGTGTTGGGGTTGATGGTCTTTGGATGCATCTGGAGGCCACATCATCCTCCCTCACCTTTGAGAGCCTTCCCTTCTTTTTTCCACTGTGGAGAAGTGCCACCGCAACCTCTAGCCTGAATGTCTTGAATGTTTTGTGTTTTTGCATACCAAGGCTTTTGTTATCTCACTAATACAGCAGCCATCCATTACTGATTTGCCAAAAGATGCACATGTACCACAGGTAGGATTTTGCAGGGGTGCGATACAAGACCACCATCATGTCAGCCATGTAGACATTGTGTTGTGACACGATGTTTGGGCAAGGAACCTTCCGTCTCTCCTCTCTGGAGAAATGGGTGATTTCTTTAACAGGACTCACAGCAGCACAGGAGCTAGCTAGAGTGACAGCTTTGTTGTCAACCCATTTCACAACAGCCACCTTTGAGTGATTATCCACCCTGTAGTCGTAGCTGCCTGTCATCTTCAGCTATCTTCGTGTACCGTGTGCTTTTCGCTCAAAAATCATCCATTGTTGGCATTCTCACCACCCCCATGGCTAGTTTTATGCCAACAAAGGACTTGAGCTCCTCCACCGTGGTATTACATTTACATTTATTCATTTAGCTGACGCTTTTATCCGAAGCAACTTACAATTGCTATATATGTCAGAGGTCGCACGCCTCTGGAGCAACTAGGGGTTAAGTGTCTTGCTCAGTGTCACACAATGGTGGATGGGTCACAGTGGGGGATTGAACCCAGGTCTCTCACACCAAAGGTATAGTCTTATGCATTACGCCATCAGCACCCGTATATCAATGCTTGCCCAAATCAATTGACAACTGTAAAAATTTGTCTGTTCAGCAATGAGCTGAAACAGATCATCAACAAAAGCAAAATAGCAGTAAGGAATGGTCAGCTCATCGGGTGCAATGAAATCATAGGCAGCTGCTGAAGACCTTTTCTTCCGTGAGCTGTAAAGAAAACCAAAGAAAACACTGGCAGTACACACACAAAGAAAAAATAGTTTTTATACAATATATTCTATTGCATTTTCTTCAACATCATAAATATCAATGGCCTCAATAAAAGCAATGTCACCTAAATCGCTTTTGAGACTTTTTATCCATGTCCTCCTCATTGGAATTTACTATCCAATATATTTTTCTTTTTGCTTGTTGATCACTGGGTTTGGTCTGCTTGAGTTGGTGTTGCTGTCCTGAGGCTGTTGGGGACTTGTTACTGCAAAGAGCCTCAGGACTCTTCTCTGATTTCAGCTCCTGGTATGTTAGAGCTTTGTGATGGTCTGTCTGGGGGTTGAACTCATTGATCTTTTCTGTATTTTCAGTCAGAGGGTGTATTGGCCGAGCTCTGCTCTGCACAGGTTATTTGGTGTTTTTCTCTTACAGAACTCGCTGTGGAAAAATTCTCTCATTGTTTTGTCCCATTTGTCATGATCTTAATTGGAATCTACAATTTAACATTAAAGTTTCTCTTTTTTGCAGAGAAAGCTCTCCTTGCTTTGTCCCTCAGATCTTTCACAGCCATGTTCACTGCAAAAACTGAGCTCTCAAAAACAAAGGAAAAAAGCATTAAAATGGGGGAAATTTTCTGCCAACAGAACAAGAATATTTCACTATCTATTCAGGCCAAAAAAACTTGAAACAACTGACAACATAAAAGCCGCCTGGTAGGAAGAAATATCTAGTCAGACAGAGTTCACTGTAAGTACAATTATATGTATAATTCACTAAAGTGATTAATCAAAGTATTTCCATCTTGGGATTGGCAGTTCATCCTGCTGGGTTTTGTTTAGGTTGTTCCATTTCTCCCAGAACTGGTTGGACTCAAAGGATTCCTCATTATTCAACAGCTTAAAGCAAATTGAGATTAATCTATATCTAAATGAATCTATCTATAAACCTCATAAAAACTTCCATTTCCCAGCCAGCAGTGACTAATATTTATCTTTGAAGAATAAAGCAACTTACAGAGTTCTGGTCACTTGAATCAATGTCATGCAACCTGTGCTCTCATGTGACGTCACTTGGAAACTGGTGGTGAACTCTGCTTTTACACTACATCTGCATTCACCATTCATAGGCATTCACATACTGGTGAAACAACCACCAGTATCTTGCCCAAGGACACTTTGACATGCAGCCCTGAGGAGCCAGGGATTGAACCACCTTCTGATTAACGGGCCACCCCCTCAACCTCCTGAGCCACAGCCAGCTTGTCTTGTGTGCAGGTCTTCCCCGTGGTGCCTGAAGGTTTCTCTATTAGGTCATCTTTAACTGGCCTTAACCGAGAACAATAAATCTATCTGATCTGATGTTTAGACTCCAGTGCTTCGTCATATTGGAATCTATCACCATCCATGTGTTGTACTCTAATCTGTGGAGTCAGTGAGTAAACATTCTTGTAGGACTCAACCTTGTAAGATTCCCAGTGAACACTGATATCTGCTAGACTGACGCCTGGGCTACTGTCTCTAATCAGTCTATTGTCTCCCTAACAAGGACAAATACATATGATAAATACCTAAAGCTACAATGTCAGAAAAAACTTCTGGGGTCAGCTAAATTACTCTAAACTAGACCTGTCTTACCTTTCCCTGTCATCACCAAAGCCACTTAATATTCTCAAAAATCTGCACAACAGCATCACGTTGATCCAGCGAGCTCTGCAGGCTCTGATTTTAGAGAAGATCTTAATTAACGGGACAGTTTGAGGTGCAGCCCATCTGTAGTCTTTAACTGAATTGTATTCACATATTTAGAATTTTATTTTACGTCTAAAAAAAAACATGGAGCCAGGGTGGGAGTTAATAATCAAGAAAAAAAGATCTTAGTGTTAAAATTTAAAGAACAACAGAGCAGAGCACAGCAGAGGTGTGCATGATGTTACGCCCGTGCAAAGTTAAATTCCTCTCAAATGTGTGACTGTCACTATTCAAGTTTACTTGTAGATTAATCTTGGAAATTAAAATTTTTTGTAACTCCAGCGTAGGTGGACAGTTTGCCTGATATCCCCAAATTAAATCTGAGTAATTGACCCTCCCTTCATAGGACAGGCCACTGATTTTTTTCATTAGGACTCCCTGAAACTGTATAACCGGTGACACAGCACTAAATGGGACACAGTGGTGCTGCAAAAAACAAGACTCAAAATTTTATTCCAACACCTGTACATGGTTTAGGATAGACTTAAAGGCTGATATCATTTCCTATAGACATTAAATACAGGAGACGTCTTCGGGACAGTAAACAAAATGTATAAGTTGTACCCTCAAACAGGTTGTGTAGACATGGCTAATATACACCAAGCAGCCTAAAATGAAGCCAACATGGAAACGCCAAAGCAGTTCTTCAAATGGCCTCTCGCACCAAAAGCCAGTCAACTCCCGTGTTCAAGTGCCAACTTCACAACAGAATAAATATATTATTTATATATAAATAAATACATTATTTTTTACACACTTTTTATAGCACCCTTCAAGGGACCTAAGGACCCTTTACACAATTAGAGACAGACAAAAAGAAGTCATTGTAGATGCCTTGGTAAAGAGCTGGCTTTTTAGCAGATTTTTGAAAATGTTCAGAGGGAGCACTTCAGATTTTGGTTGGGATGGAGTTCCAGAGGGTGGGGGCTGTGACACTGAAGGCTCTGTCCCCAAGAGTCCGCAGTCTGGTGTGGAGGACAGAGCAAGCCCTTGTCTGTGGACAGCAGGTTCCATGAGGCGGTGTAGGGGTACATGGGGTATTGGCATGGAGAAATATATATAAAGGTGGAGGATTTTGTAGGTAATGTGGAATTTGAGCAGTAGTCAACATGAGTTTACATATTTTCACTCATCACAGCACGTAACGTTCTACACCTCACCCAGATTAAATACTGAGGATTAAATGCATAATTAAGGTCAGGTGGGTGGAGTCGGGTGACAAGCCGCACCAACCGTGCTTCATTCGGCTCGGCTCTAACACTGTTTTACACAGGCTACAGGGTTTACAGATGACTGGCAGCAGCCCAGTCACATCCCAGCAGATGGACTGAGACAGGAACTTTTCCATTAATCCAGACCAGCCTGGCACCATTACAGAGAACTCACTAGAAAAACAAAGTATATGTATTACAGCTCACATGTAAACAGCTCATATTCAACTTAGCATAGAGCATTACAAGTAGCGTGTTTCAGGTCTTCAGTCAGGTTCTGGTAAATTGTTTTTACTTAAACCTGTGCCAAGTCCTGAGGTTTCTCTCCCAATACTAAGATTCCACAACAGAGAGGAGGTCTCTGCCACGGCAGTACAAGATTGGGTTTACAGTCTTCACACACTACACAGAATACTGTGCATCACTGCTGTAGCCACACTGAGGATGTCAAACATACCTGGTTCAGTCTCAGCTCCTTGCTGCCCCCTGCAGACCGGCTGCTCCACCTGCCCCTGTAAAGAAAAGAAGCTGTCTGTAGAACCAGAACCAAACTGATCCCTGCTGACAATCAGCTGCTATGCTCAGCGTTTAAAGTTCACCATGGTGTTTTGTCAGCATGATGTGTTATATTTTCACTCATCACAGCACACAACACAATATAAAAAAAAAAAAAGGTACAAGGTACAACACTCACCTTCAGTTAGCCTGCAGCATGACTGTCAGCTCCACACCAAGCAGGTCAGCACCTCTGTCTGCAACACATTCAAGGAAAAACTCTAGTTACTGACAGGTGACGGCAAGCTTTTTTTGGTACTGCCTTGAATTGACATGTCAGATGTGAATTGAGTCCCATTAACAACAAGTTCCTGTATCATATGATAAACACACAGAGGGTGTGAAAGGTCTGTTTAAGCTTACATGTTGTACTGATAACTCAGTGTGCACTGCACCAAGAGAAAGACGACACGCAAGGGCATCACTGTTCAAAAGTGGTCTGAACATAAGGGCTCAGATTGTGGGACGATACACTGAGCTCACAAGAGGAGATCATACATGTTATGGTGCCAGGAGAACAAGACAAGAGATTATATTTTAACAATTTAAAGAAATAGTCAATGCCTAAATATACCAGTTGGGCAGGGCTGTTCTTCCTTTCCTGCATCAACTAATGGAGAATTGTTATTTATGTAAAGGGAAACACATAATTCAGGTGGAAGGTGACAATTCAAAATGTAAAAATATAACAGAAAACTTGTCAGTAGCTCGATTTTCTGCGAATTAACTTCTCAAAGTATTTTCATTTGTTATTAACATTACATGTTGCAAGTTACTCAGAACATGTTTAACAAATGCTTTGAAAAAGTGATGAGGACATCATGTCCAACACTGATGCAGACATGTTATCCTGTTGACGTTAGCCTACCTTACATGTAGCTACTGTGCTGCCTCTGGTCTCCATAAATGAACAATTAGCTTAGCTAGCTTTTGGTCAGAAGGCATTCCCAAAGTACACCTTATGGTGTAAAGACATGATGTGCGGCCCTGTACTAGGCCTGCTCTTGGATCAGAACAGGCCACTCTCGTTGGGCCGCGCTCTGCAGCAGCTCAGATGCAGCAGACTCTAAAACAGAGCCTACACAGCAGAGACCAGGTACAGAGACTTCCTCTACCAGCACTGTAACACTGAACCAGGCACAAACCGCCTAGCCAGCTGACTGAGAGCTGGGTGGGTGGGTGGGGTCCCCAGTCTGGGTTCTGTTACAACAACAAGTAGAGTTGTTGTAAACTTGAGCATAGCCTCCGGCAGAGGCGCATGACCAAACAATTTACACTCTGCCACTATTTCAACTGGCATGACACAAACCCTGACTTCTCCTTTGATGTATTATATATAATGATGTATTTACAGTTCTGTGAATTTACCTGAGTCCCAAAGAGAGGACAGGGGCTTGGTAGCTCTGTCCCATGGCCGCCGCTCTGCCACGACAGCTGGGGACACAACAGGGGACCCAGCATCGCTGAGGGGGGACATGAACACCGTGTTACTGCAAAATGATTGGCCACACTCACAGGCCAACACCTGAGCATAATGAAAGCATCATCAGCTGTTAACATGTCTGATGTCTGCAGGTAGGTTGTAAATGTTATAGCTCAGAACGAACAAACAAACAGGTTTGCATTTACCTTAGACTTAAACACACGTGTTATTTAAGTATAAATGTGGGGACAGTCCTACAGCAATTTAATTTAAATTTAACAAGTGACCCTCCAACTTGCTGAACAATCATATTGTCCAGTATTGTGCATCTAAATTTCTATATTAGAGCACAAACTTACCTGCGCAAAAAAACATGTTCGCAGCTCCGCAACTTAACGAACGCGATCACAGTTAACTTACGATCTCGTGACTTTTTTTTTTTAGTTTAAACTTGTTAGCTTTTGGCAGTTTACACTAACGTTAAACCGTCGCATCACACCACGATGCGCACTTTTCACTGTATTCCCTCAATACCGGCGCTGAAACCGTCCATTTACGGGACGCACGTGCTTACATGTTGCGGGCTTTCTGGCAAATGGCTCCCAGAAACACCAGAGACTACACTGGCTGTTCTGAGCCAACCTACACGGACAACTGCGGATCTTGGGCTGAAGCCGGTAACTGCTCATCAGCGATGTGACACGCACATTTCTTTAAACTGCTTGTACTCACCATGTCCGACAGACAGCCACGCCGCAGCAGAGGACTGAGAGACAGGGAGGAAGTCACGCATGCTTTTATAAAGTACGACACACTGTGCATTATGGGAACGGGCACTTCTTCTTCTTGAGATTCAACGGTAGATTGCATCCTTGGTGTCGCATCACTGCCATCTTCTGGAGTTATGCTGCGTTCCAGGCAACTCGAAATTGGAAAATTTCCGACCTCCAACTAGAAAAACTATCCTGGAACGCCACTTGAAGTCGGATTTCCTACATGTGAACTCGGAGAAAAAAATTGTACCCCGACTTCAAGAGTAGCAGCTGAATGACGTCACAAAACAATGTCAGCGCCCATAGAAGCACACTTTGTAAATGCTAAACCATAAACTAAAAGGCAACAAAACATATATTTGCCATACCTGTCAAGTTTTGGATTTGAAAATAAGGGAAATTTTCCGGTGCCCACCGCGAGCAGTCCCACCACCCCAACCAA
>JAPMOB010207521.1:0-26023 GCA_029875015.1 Lepomis gibbosus
CAAGAACAAGGAAGTGATAAAGGGGTCCTCAGAGTTTTAGCAGCCTTCAATTATTCCTGATTTTTTTTTATTTAAAAAAATGTCTGACGGTGTTGACAAAAACGCAGGACACAAGTTAAATTGTCTAAAAATTACATTCAAATCTGTTTTAAACTGTAACTTTTGATACCTATTAAAATATTTACTGAACTACTAACAAATAGTAAGTATAATGATTAATTTTGCATTACAGTTAATTCTTTTTTTTAGCTATTGTAATGTAATGACACCTGCTTCCGGACAAGGACTTTTACAGGCACTGGTCACATGTTATATCATTTTTAATTAAAAAAAAGTGAAACAACATGAAATAAATAAATCGGGTGTGCTAAAGTTGTCTTGTTAGTATTCTGGTTAAATGTATGAACAATATTATATAAATGTTTTACCAAAAAACTGTGTTTTATCTGGTGGACATGTTTTGTCCCTGATCTCAAGAATCACTGATTCTACTTAATATAAAGTGACGCTATATTACTATTGTTAAATCACTCTTTGATGATAATTAAGGTGATGTATACCTAAAAACAGTTTTTTGCTTTCTTTCAAAAAGTGAGGTGAAAAGTTTGATACCGCTCTCGTGTCTGTGCAGTAGACCTGAGGCAAGAATTTGATTAGCCTAGCTTAGCATAAAGACTGAAAGTGCTTCTGTGCAGGATCTCCAGCTGCTGCACTGGATACCAGATTAGATCAGTGAGCACAGGTTTTGGTTTTGTTTTCTGTACAGGCACGATGGTTTCAAACCCAGAAAACTTCACTTCTATGACGTGAAGACTCCGTTAAGCTGTAGACACAGAATCCGGCTGTCTTTCAACAAGAAATAGTTGCATAATGTGTTGTTAGTGATTTTTTTCACATTAGACATGATGGCTGTGTCCCCAGTTTCCAGTCTTGGTTAGCCTAGTCAAGCCAAGGTAAATCCCCTAATCCCAGATTCTTTATTAATGCACAGGCATGAGGAAGGATGCCAGCTCCACTGCCCTCCATTCAGTTTTCACATACCTTGAAAAACACCATACATCAGACTGCTGTGTGTGAATTTCAGCTCAGTATTCAGCATAATTTCTCCATGAAAGTGATTTGTAAACTCAGCACTCTGGGCTTGAGCACCACACTCTGTAACTGGATATTGGACTTCCTCACAAACAGACCCCAGACAGCTCGGATTGGCAGTCACACCTCCTTCACTCAAGTGCTCAACACCGGAGACTCCCAAGGCTCTGTGCTCAGCCCCGTCCTGTTCTTACTCAAGTAACATGTGGATCACTGGGCAAGGCTCCCTTTCATCAATTTTCAACACTACACGCATGTCAGATCAATGTCAGGTGATGTAGTAGAAAGGGACAAAGTCCACATATGGAGGTGGTAGGACAAGATGAGTGTGCCAGACAAACAGACTTGTGTTTTCTGTGTGAAACTGATCAGTCAGTGTTGACTTCTTTTTAATTTCTAACTAAGTCAATTTATGTAACATACATAATTTATGTAGCTAAAGAACTTAACGCAAACCATGGTATTTTCCTAACCAAGTAGGGAATGAGTTTTTACCCCAAGGGAGGGAGTTCAAGTACTTTGGGGTCTTGTTCACAAGTGAGGGGACAATGGAACACGAGATTGGCCGGAGCAGGTGCAATATTGCATTTGCTTTCCCGCAACTTTGTGACAAAAAGGGAGCTGACCTAGAAGGCAAAACTCTCGATCTACTGGTCAGTTTTCGTTCCTGCCCTCACATATGATCATGAAGGCTGGGTCATGACCAAAAGAAGTAGACTGTAGGTACAAGCAGCCAAAATGTTTTTTTTTTTCCAGGAGGGTTCTGGCTGGCTTCTCCTTAGAGATAGGGTGAGGAGCCAAGTCATCCGTGAGGAACTCGGAGTAGAGCTGCTTCTCCTTTGCATCGAAAGGAGTCACTTGAGGTGGTTTGGGCATCTGGGAAGGATGCCCCCTGGGAGCCTCCCTAGGGAGGTGTTCCAGGCACATTCAGCTGGGACGAGGCCTCAGGGAGAGATTATATCTCCACATTGGCCTGGAAGTGCCTCGGGATCCCCCAGTCAGAGCTGGTTAATGTGGCTTCGGAAAGGGGGTCCCCTGCTGGAGCTGCTGCCCCCACAAACTGTTCCCAGATAAGCAGTTGAAGATGAATGGATGGATGAACCAAGTAGTTTGGAGCTGAAACCGAACTGCGAGCATTTTACAATGCTAAATAAGCATTTCATTTTGAAAATCCAACCGGGCGTTGCATTTTCATTATTGTTAACGACTGAGCCCTGCTTGTCGAGAAATTACACTAAAGGGTGACCCCATTAAAAAGTGACCCAAGGGGTCTTTCCCTAGTTTCCATATGTGACAAGTTGGAAGTGAGAACATGTTGATACTTTAGAAAAAGCCTTTGGCATTACAGACCCACTAAATATGAGAGAGTTGAACCATGCCATAGAAGCATTTCACAAGAAGTGTACCCTTATCCCCTTGGTCTTGCAAAATCATGATGTCTGTCTGTGCAGCAAGGTCTTGTCTGTGTGAACAATGGCTACTTGTTATGTATCATCTTTGTAACAAGAAGTAAAGAATCATCTGCCTGCTGGAATTCAGTAGACACTTCCTGCTGATCCATGTGTATCATGTATCAATTAAAAAGTCACCAACTGAGACTCTTAACATCATGAAGTCCTTATTCATCCAATAATGAGAAAATCAAGTTGAACTGACCAGAAGACTCTGTCCTTGGTCACCCGCTCCTGAAGCAAAGTCCACTTGCGGCCCAGGTCTGTGGAAGCAAAGAGCTGGACAGAGAAAACAGAGAGACAATCATAATTAGACACTCACAGTGTGTTGCAGCAGATTATAATTAACACTAGCCCTATTACCAGTTGTATCCTTTACAATGGAGGATAAATAGAGAGTCTATTTTGAAGAAAAAGTTCACCCAATCAAGCTACTGAATTTCATGGTTCACCAAGTTAAGACTGAGCTCAATTATTAATTACTCATAGCAGTTGGTGTGCGCCAAATATTTTATGAGCAGTGTGTTTGCAGTAGTGTGTGTGTTGCCCGAGCTTGTGCGGCATTGATCGCGCCCATAATGAAAGCCTATTGATTCCTACCCACAAGTTATCCTTGATGTCTGAAAAGCACATTGGAGTCGAGAAAAAGGATTTCAGCACACAAACTTCCTCAACCACACATAAAAACAGGAGCACGTAGTTTTACGAAACTCTGAAGCGCTTTCTCAATGCTCATTATTGACAGAGGTTTGGTTGCGAAGGCAGCACGTCCTGTCAACACACTGCTCATAAAAGCCTCTCTCGCTCAGGGTCATCAGATATTCAGATGAGTCATCAGTGTTCAAACTCGTTCACATGGCTAGCTGTGAAAAAGGAAAGCTACGGCTGACCTTGATAGAAATCTGTCTCTGCCCTCACGAACCTTCCTAATTCGCACGTGCTGCGACGACTTCTTTAGCTAAATGATGTTTTTGTTCTGTTTGAATTGATTCCATCTGCAGCCTGCCCATATGGAACAGATTAAAACCTAATTTAATTCCTTGTTTAATTACGTGTAAATTATTAAAGTTGAGCTGGCTCAAACGTATGAACTATTGGAGCCACCTCTGTGTCCCCATTGCAATTTCTACTGTACACTTTTCAATTAAGAGGTGTGTGTATTTGTGTGAATATGTTTGAGAGTGAAGACATGCTGGTGTGAGTTGTAAAATGCTGATTCATTTATGATTTGATTTGATATGAAATACTGGGCCTAAATGCTTTTTTATGATGTTCATGGCGCTTCATCTCTATTTGATGGCAACAAAGGTCTCAACTGGAATTTTGTGATTGTGAGTGATTATTCGAGTTTTTAACCCTTAGTTTCTTTTGTCAGAGACACTTTACGAAGGAAAGTTCCCTTTTGCTGGTTTTCTGTTCTTATTCAAGTTATGTTGTGATAAACCACAACAACATAAGCTAGAAGAAAGTAATGTAAATTAACAAACCTACTAGAAATACATAAGTAATTACATAAGTGAATACATTATAATTAAAAGCTAACAAATAAGTAAATAAAATGATCAAACTGAAAATTTTCACAATATTTAAGATGATGTTTTCTTTTTATAACAAACACATGAATGGTGGGAGTTTAGTTCATCATTGTACGAAAAGATTTAATATATAGATAATAACATGTAAATAGTTATTATTCCTTATTCCATTAGGAATAATGCAGCATTTTTGTCATTGATCAAGCCGAATTGCTGTATAGAAATGTCTCTGGAACAGAATAAACCAATTTGTTCCTGTAAATGACAATCTATGCATGTTGCTTAAACAAGACAAACATGATTGTTGTATTAAAATACTTTTCTCATTATAATGACAAAAACATCCATTCTTCACTTGTTAAATGTGTGTACGAGCCTGTGTTTGCAGTATGTTGTCCCAGTTGAAAACACTACCATGGTTAAACAAGACAGCATATCATTTTCGAACATCAGTATCTCACTGCCACATTTACTGTGCCACCTTTCTGTGATTAAATAAAGCAGACTGTGCTGGAGATAATTAGTTGCTTCTGCTTCACACCGCTAGTCTTGTTGACGTTCGCATCTCTTAAATAAAGATGACATTTCCTATAATCTGTGTAGCTGACCCTGCTTCTCTGCTATTTTTGGCTTTCCTGAAACAGAAATACTATTGGAAGTGATTAGTTTCTTGCCAGTGGAAGAAAACGTGAAACCTGTGTTCCTTAAACCATTTGATTGCTAATATTTTTGGCTTGTGTTCCCTTTAATGGATCAATGCTTGTGGGCTGCCATCCAAGGCCTTAGCATGTCTTGACATGAGCTCAACCAAAGTGTGATATTTCTCAGATTGTTTTATTGGAAGGTTTGAGACCTGCAAAGGGGAAAGATTCAAGGATTTCACAAGAAGAACAGAAAAACTATTTTAATCTAACAGCCCTAAGACTTAACATTGGACCCCTTTGCAGGGTCTTCACCCTCAGGTTAAAAACCACTGCAGTAAAAGATGTTGTTTCTTTTGTTGAGAAAAAAGGACCGAAAAAAGCTTTTACTTTATTTACTCATGCACATTTGTTGATTTTATCATAAGTGTTCTGAATGATTTGTGAAGTGATCCACTGTTTGCCCTCAAGTGTTGGCCAAGAGTTTAAACCTCAATTAACCATCAGGTTTCTTCAGCTTTCACTCAGGAGCCAAAATCTTCCTTTAAAGTCGAAAGAAATAACGATTTGATACTTATCGTGATAATTATCGTTATCGAAAAAGATATGAAACTTTTTATTGAGATAACATTTTTGCCCATATCGTGCAGCCCTAAGCTCCTGGCATTAGACATAAGTAATCCATCCAACAGTAGCGTCTTGGTCAGTACTGACAGGTTAGTTGTAACTGAGGAAGTTAACTCCACTGTGTATTAGTGAAGGCTAGGTGGAAAACAGAGTGTATGACATGTAGCCATGTAGCACAACTGTTCAACACATTAAGCAACACCTGAGAATCATCCCTGACAGTCTAATTGTTAGTGTTAATTAGCCTACTTTAACACCTACATTAATACTGACCACTTTCTTTGATGGGATTTCAAAAGACCACAGTGAGGCATTCACTTAGAATCTTGAAATGAAAATAATTACCAACTGCCTCCACTCGCCTGTTCGAAAAACACTAAGTGCTCTGATGCACTGAGTAGTATCCTTAGTCAGCGTTGACAATGCACTTGACACGAGTGTATTTCATTATGATTTTACTTTATAAGAGATGTTTCATGATGTGAAACAGCTTCAAAGCACTATGCTACTTTTTTAGCGCAGCTTCCACCACTAGGTATAATTTCAAGCTTGACATCAGCCAGGTTTTTAACTTGTTAACAAGCGAACAGTTTGTCTAAATGTCTGACTGCTCGTGTTTCTTGTACCAAAACTATGAAAATTTGAGCATCTGAATTATTAAACAAAATGATATTGGTGGAATCAAGGTAGAAAAAGTGCATACAAATGGACTTACAATGTGTATTTGCTGAATCAAAGCGCAGACATTTTTCTCTTTTCAGCCAAAAGATTTCAAAGAGCTTCCTACAGACAGCCAAGAGAGACTCCGACATGTTTTCAATATGAAAGTAATATCAAAGTGTGTGTGTGAGTGTGTGTATCGGCCACTGTGCTGTTTATTTCCCTTGCATAAGAAGATTCGCCCCACAGCTCTTTTGTTGAATGGTGAATCACGCATCACATTTTCTCTGAGGTTCGTGTTCTGCTGGTTCGTGTGGAAATTGAAATTTAATGCATTGCTGCGCTGACAGCAGAGATTTCGTTTTGTTCGCTCTTTGAGCTACAAAATCATTCATTTTCATGTTTCCGCAGCGCTGTGATACCTACCCTGCCCTCTTTGCAGTAGGCCACGAGCTTGTCTTCCTCCTTGGGGTGGAAGATGAGCGTGTCCGGGGTGAAGGAGATGGACTGTCGCTGGAAGGAGGAACCTTCGTCTGTGCTGATAAACAGCATCTTATCCCTTTCATTCATGGAAGAACCCACCAGCACGACCTGAAAGAGGGACAGACAGAGGGGTAGGAAAGGAAGAAAACAGAAGTCAGAGGTCAAAGGACCAAAGGGTAATGTCATGTGACGTATCATTGCTAAGTCAGCAGTCTGTGGAACATGCAAAGACGCTGTTCTCCTCTTATCAATACTTGTGCATATTAATTCCCCTGCTTTCAACTGATGAATATGAATGTATTCATGGCCACGCACAATTATTCCAGGCCATTCTCTGGGCCATACGAACTTTCCATCAACCTTACATGCTGCTTAAACCGCGGCGACACTGTATTGATTATCTGTTCAGAGTTTTATAGCTCATAAAGTGAAGGCATTAAACAGGGGGCACACCAGGACCTGCCAACCCACCAATCACAATTATGTCCTGGACACCCAGAAGTAAGGCTACCAATAGGATTAATCGATAGGATCTAGTGCAGCGGTCACATTCTGTAGGAGTTCAGCAGAGGTGGGAAACGGGATTTTTAGGTGTAAATCGCCACCACAGTGTTGTCTGGTCTCTGCAGAGAGTGCTCCTTATAGTGTAGTAGCCTTTTCAACTGTTTCTTCAGTCAGCCAAGTAATGAAAATCATTGGTTGACAGCTGTGTTCTTTCTAAACATCTGCGCCAAGGTTTTAGATTAACAAACGCAATGCATTAAAGAGATGTAAAGTGTAGAAAAGGAGTGTGATGATGACTTTAAACATTCTTTTCAATCAAGAGCTTTTTATTCTTATTTTGACTCCCAGGAAAAACCTCTTTGACTCCTCAAGGACCCACTGAAACACGATCATGTCAAACAGACATCACTTTTCCCGTTTTTTTTATGGTGACATGGCCCCTCTGTCAGGATTTGGTCCGTATACCTGTTTGTTTTGCCCGTGTGCCTGCTTGGCTCTGGATTTTGTTGGTAACTGTCTACGTCTCATGCTTGTTCCCGATTACTACCCAGTTTTGGGTCTGTGTGTTCTGTCGTGTTTTTCCTGTTTCCTGTTTTAGTTTGGTAATTATCTGTCTCTGGTGTTAGTCTCCTGCTTTGTTTACTGTTGTCTTGGTTACCTAATGTGTCCTACCAGCTCATGTTCATGTTGTTTTCTTTTGAAAGTTGCATATTTTTTTCAGTAACTTGACTGCAGAGCCCTTCATGCTGAAAAACAACACTAAAGGCCGAGGGTGTTAAAAAAACAACGCTAAGGATTGCTTTGTGGGCCCAAATGCTCAAGAATCTAGATATGCGAAACAGTTGGTGAGGTTATAATCCAAAGAAATTGCAGTCCAAACACCGGTAGAAGTCCATAAATTGAAATACTAACATAAATCCAGAACGGGTAGCTCATCCAAATACCCTACAGGAACACTAAGCAAACAGAGACACTCGACATACGATGACGATGGAACAACAAGGAGCGGGAACCCGGACAATATATAAAGACAAACTACTAGTTCACGTTGTGAAACATCACAATTTGGTTAGGTTTAGACACCAAAACTACTTGGTTAGGTTCAGGGAAAAATCATGGTTTGGCTTGTCAATATTACGTACATGATTTAACTTACGTAGATCAAGTATCGTTACTTCCATAACTTAAATAAAAACATTCAATGTTGACTTTTTGTTTCAGATTTGAGAATGAGAACGGGTTGCTGATTGTGACACCCTGGTTGGAGAAAGAGAAAAGAGAAGCCATGTATTGTCTTTGTCTGCTTATGGCTGAACTCAGAGGTGAAGCATCGTTTCTCTTAGCGGCCTGAAACACACATTTTCTCAGCTTTGCACTGTGTCCAACAGGAAACAAAATGTTCTGCCAAGTTAAAGCAGTTTTGGTTATTTAAAGTGGATATTTCTCTGTTATTTTAGCCCTTCATATTGGTTTCAACACACTTGAGTGAAAAAACGATGGCAGTTGTAGGATGTCTGTATGTGTGGCCATTATTCAAACCGCACCCAAACCTGATCAGCTAAGTTTAATAAACCCTAAGGTTTCTTTTCCAAACTTTAACGTTGATTGTTGCTTATTCAGTCATGAATATTTAATGTTCTAGTGCAATGCTGTGAAACCAAGATATCAGGGGCTTTAAATATTTTATTAGTAATCTTATACTTTACACTATGCTATACATTCTGATGGGAAACAGAACAACTGAGCATGAATGTTTGACCTTGAAAACCAGGCTGGAATAGCCTGAAATTACTCAATCAGTAGGTTTTTTTGATAATTGAATTATTCATTTGTTTGGGATTTTATTGAAAATATATCACCTGCGTCCTGTACTATAGCGTTATTTAGCATATGTTGTGCATGATCTGGCTATATCATGCTTAACATTCCCCACATGCAGCATGTAACTCCAGTCCTAATTTCTCAGAGATTTCCAGATACCTTTCTGAAATTCTGAAAGCTTCCAACTCTCTCACATAAACTTGCCACGCATTGAAGTCCGGGGTTGTTGCACAGTCATCTTGTTATTACATCAGATAAATAAAATAAATTTGTATGCAGTGAGACGCACAAGCTAGTAAGTAAGCACGCACACACTCGCACATACATCCTATTCTGCATTCTCATCATGACTGCTGTTAGGCAGCGAGCATAGCATGGCCCACATCTTGCTGGCTCCGCTCCTTGAGAGCTTTGTGTGTGTTTGTGTGCAACTCTTGCTTGTTCTGAACACACTTCCCTGAGCAACACGCTCAATTAAAGGCCCAGCGCTGGTTTGGCTGCCATTGGAAGGCCTAGAAGGACAAGCAGTGGAGTGTTAAGTAAGAATAGCGGGAGAGAAAGGGGCAAAGAGGAGTGTTTTATTTTTCTTTTTAAATAAAATTCTGTCTTTTCATTTATTTGTGAATGTTGACTGAGCATGTCTGCATTTGCACCAGGGAGCTGCCCACAGTGCTTGCTGTTGACAGCTGAGCACATCCTCTAGAAAGTTCATGGTTCAGCGCCTTGTTCAAGGACACCTTGAAAGTATTAGCTCGGAGACGGCAGAGTTTCCAGTGGATTTAGGGATTAAACAAACACTTCTTCAGTCACAATCCTCTATTTCTACACTCTAAACTGAAGCTGGTCATAACTGAGAAATTTGAAGAATTAGGAAATCCCTGCTGGTAGGCATTAAAGTATTTATTGACATGTCAAAATAACACAATCTTGGGCTTCTCCTGGTTAAACCATTGACAGATTCCTTATTTTAATGTGTGTCTCACTGCGGTTTCTCTTCCTGTCCCCATGGGGCAAGACCATCAATCAGGTCAGCCTGCTTCTGCCAATATGTCTCTATTTAAAGGACATCTCTCAGTTTAACCTAGTTGAGGTCTGACAGCTGGACATCCTCAGGACACATGCACAGAACACACACACATCACAAAACACTGACAGTATCTTGTCTCTACAGGGAGACAAGAAACACCTAGACAAACAAATAAAAACAGTTTTGGTTGTTCGGCATGAATGTGTGAGTAAACTGTATGTGTTTAGCTTTACATTTAAACTATAAAATGTTATTTTGAGAAGTAAATCAATTTATGGAGAATTACATTACTGACCCATATCAGCCTGAAATAGCTGTGAATGTTATGCTGAATTAGCAAGTGATGCAAATATCCATTACCATGGTTATTTGAAGACAATGTCTTGAAAACTATCTTGACAGTTTTAAAGGGACACTCCACTGATTTTACACTTAAAGCACCATTTAAGACAGTCTTGGATGGTTTCTATAGAAACGCTGAGGGAAGCAGCTGTATTAGGGGAGGGGAAATTAACACGACAAACATTTGCCGAACCAGACAGTTAGCCTTCCTCCTAAATGTCTTCTTAAACTGAAAAAAACCCAGTTTAAAAACACATCAGATAAATCACAAACCCCACAGCTGTTCTATGGGAACCATCTGGACTGTTCCCTCACAGAAAGTCCCAAATGGACGTAGGGTCTTTTGCAGGCTTACACATTTATACAACACACAACATAATGGCATTTATTTGATTTTTGTTTTTTTACTTTTAGGCCAACGATGTCACAACAGTAAAAGTCAAGGCTCTGGCAGTGTTGATTTCATGTTGCAAAATGTAACGTACAGAAAATGTAACTCAACTTAACGGAATAAATAAAATGTGAGCTGTCCAATGAAGACTATTTTTTTTTGTTTTTCAGATTAGATTAGAAAACCCCTCAAAACACCCAGTTGAATTTTCTAAGGTATACTTTTTTCACCACGCTGAAAACAAGTCTGTTGTCATTTAATGAATTAAAAAGTTTAGTTTATGTGAAACGGCAAACCTAAGATGAAGGGATTGCCACTTTTTACAGTGTACTATCTTCACCGATGGAAGCTGTTTGCATGCATGTGATGTATAATAATAATAATAATAATAATAATAATAATAATAATAATAATAATAATAACTTTATTTGTACAGTACTTAGCAAAGATAAAAACAGTAAAATCATAAGAATTAAAAACAACAACAATCAATCAATTAAAATGAAATTAAAACAAGAACATAAAAACAGAAAATGCTTTCCGGAATAAATACGTTTTCAGGCGAAACTTAAAAGAAGACACTGACTCCGAAATTGTTAGGCCCTTACCACAAAGGCTCTATCTCCTCTAGTTTTCAGCCTGGACTCAGGGATATTAGTTTATCCTCCACTGGACAGACAAAGGTTAGGAACAGTTTGACCAGGTGAATCCATTATTGATCCTGGCCAACGAAATTATTCAAACATTCTGCAAAAAAGGAGTGGAAAGGTACGTAGCAGAAATGCACTGACTCAATCTCCTGACGCAGTAACGTGACTTGCCAACAAGTGGCACTCTTGTCAAACTGCAGCCATGCCTTCACATCTTCATACAGAAGATTAAGATGAGCTTGACTTATCAACTTCCAGATAGGACTGTGAACTGTTTGGGGAAGCTACAAAAAAAGAGGATTGGGGGAGGGCAGACCTACACCACAATTCCTCTCCTGTGGCACAACTTGTGATCCTCCACAATCAAACGACTTTGATACATTCTTCCTCCATAACGATTTCCTCTGAGTAATAACTCAAGCTTGGGAGGCACAGTGCCGCTATTGTGTGCAGCAGATAAAAGCAGACTCTAAACTTCCCGTGTCTTCCTGCTCTGGAGACGGTAGGGGTATGACACAATGAGAGGACTTACAGAAACAAAACTCGGCTCTTTTTAATCTGTAAAGGGCTTTGCAGAGCAGATGTCGAATCAATAATCTTTTCATCTCAGTCAGTCTGACAGAGGGAGCTGGTCACCAAAGATGCGCAAGTCCTGCTGTGTTGACACACATCAGAGGGTATCAGCCTTATAATCTCTTATAAAACAACACAATCTACTTTGCAGCTTAGAATAGCTTATGAAGAAGTGCTGGCGTGCAGCTGCAGGATGAGCAGGATGTAGGAATAAGAATGCTTCTGTACATCTCTGCATCGCATGGGATAGTTTTGAGCAGGTGAAGGGTTTTAATGCTCTGATCCTACGGGGCTGATGAAAGCCTTCCAGGTCCTGAGAATGGAAAAAGCGTGTACATGTATATGACACACACGCACAGTGTAGCTGTATGTCAACCACACCTCAGAGTATAAAATATCAACATCCGTGTGCACACAAAGATGGGTGCATAAGGTGTGTTTCCTAGCATCATACGTCCGGTTTTAAGAAGTTCTCAAGGGTGGTTATTATTATATAACTGGGCTCATCCCTGCGGTAATAATAACACTCAACAAGTTACACTGTAAAAATGAAGAAGCTAAGAAAACTAAAGGAAGAAACCAGCTGCAAAGTGGTTTTGAGTTTGCTCTTGTGTTGATCTACTGCAGGTACCAGTACCTGATGTTTCTTTGTTTAGATAACTTGAAAGCAAACAATCTTAGAGATGATATAGTTCGTGAAAAATTATTACTCGAACTACCTGTTGTATATTTCAGAGTTATAGATCACAGTGACTTCCTGACTTCCTGTTTCATCTTGCCGACTTTTTGGCTCACTTTTGTATTTTACTGATGTAACTGTCTTTTTACTCAGGTTGTAGAAGCATCAGCCGTTAGCTCCATTAAACTTCGCTAAACATTTGTTTTTCATCAGTTTTTATTAGGGATAATTGCCAAAACACGTGTTACCCATGACAAAAATACAGTCATTGGAAAAAGAGCAGCAGACCGCGATCCACCTGGCCTGATAATCTGGACCCGGCACCACAGCGGCGGGATAGGACCTATTCTGGCCCAGCTTTGACTTAGGTTAAGGTCTGGACGAAATGGGGTTCATGTTGGCCAAACAAAGAAAATCATAGACTGTGGTGACCACATCTTTACAGAGACCTGCTCATCAACATACCGGATGAAACACTTGGTGGGTGTGTTGCGAGCTGCCAGCGCAAGACTCAGGCAGTATGAGAGGAGGTGGACTTTGTTGCTCATCTTGGTGGTCAAGATGGACTCTGTTTCCCAAATGTCAGACTCTTTATATGAAGATGAAACCATCATCATCATGTTGCTGCTGTTTACATTCACCCCAAACGCAAATTCAAAAAATGTAGCCTGTAGGGTTTTTGCATATAAATAACTGAATATAGCCTCTTGTTTTATTTCATTTTGTTTACTTAACTGTTACCATATTTTAATACACATTTAATTATCTATCAAATTCTGTGTTTGTAGCATTAAACGGACTACAGTTTTTCCCCCCGTTTTTTACAAACTAGTGTTATATAAGGACAAATAAACAACCTTGTACAATGTAGTTGCAAAAGTAATGAAAATAAACACAGTCTGAGTTGCTAAGTGGGCCATGATGGACTAATTAAGGTTCAAGTGAAAAGGGGGGTAATGAGGAAAGATACAGCACAGACAGGCCACGCCATGTTCAAGGTAATTACCGTACAAACAGCCCATTATATTTTTAATGTACTATTCAGATTTGTTTGCCCATTCTGGGTCCTCATGGCCAATTAGCAAATGTTCCATGGCCTGGTATCGGGACGTGGTCTGCGCCATGGGAACCTTGTTTACAACCTCTCTGATTATCTGACTGCCATTGTTTTCAGAGCCACTGGACCTCAGAGTAGTGATGTCGGCATGTTTCCAGAGCCAGGCAGCTGACATTTTTCACAGTAGACTGTTACTCCTGTTACTTGTTAGATTGCAGTCCCCCCCTGTGTCCTCATGTGTTTACCCCATCCTTGTGTTTCAGGATTCCCCTGTCTCTGTCTCTCTTTCTTTGTCCTTGTGTATGTTGTCGGTGTGTTGTCATGGCTTCCCTCCCTGGCTCTGCAGCCTCACACACCTACAATCAGATAATCGCTCCCTCTCCTACACTGCACACCTGCCTGTCAGCAACTCATCCTCCTGCAGTGGCTCCTCAGCCACGTCGCTGTTCAACCTTTGTGGTAGCTACACTGCAGTCCAAGGTACGCTACAAATACTATACCATTTTTAGCAACCCCCCCCCCAGTCACTGGCCCACATCTTAACCTCCTGCTCACAATAAGGATTCTCTACCAATTCTACACTGATCTGTGTCCTACAATTAGGCCCTTTCCAGTCTGTAACAGTAGACTAAGAAAAAACACAGAGTTAACATCTAACATTAAAAATCAGCGCACTCGCTGCCGTGAAAAAGGTTTATCAGATTGGTCATACAGTGTCATACTAACTGATTGAAAAGATTTATGAAGCTACAAAAATAAGGCCCACGATGTAATAAATCAGAATTAGCCTCCTCATTGACATCTGGGTCTACATACATAAACAACTGCTTTCCACTCAATTACATATGTAAATTACTTGTGTTCGGGTTTCCACTGAGAGAGAGGGCCCCCGTGTGAGGGCAGCTCATTGAGCCGTGGTCTGTTGGGAATTAAGACCTCTGTTCGCAGAGCAGCTTGGGAGCCCAGGGGACACCGCCTCACAGCAAAAGCAGTTTTTGGTGGGAGGATTAGTCATCATGCCCTGTCTAGGGCAGGGGATCGAACCTTGATTCTTTTTGGTACCAACTGGTGTGTCAAGATCTGAAAACCTTTGCTTGGATAGCTCCTAATTTAATTCACAGTTTTTGCAGGTTTTGTTTTGCAATTTTTGCAGTTGCACTCAGAAGGAATTTGCTAGAACCTCCCCAGGTGCTGACGTCTCATCTCTTGTCAGATCAAAAGTGAATTTATTGATCAGTAAAATGTAGTCGTTGCAATCATTGGACAGAGTGTAGGATCCGCTGCAAAGGTTTGCATAAGGGCCACAGAACACTGCAACAGAAGAAGATTCCCTTTTTGGGGAAAGAAACTCAGAGAGCCCAATTAATGTGGAGCCTGTTTTGCAGGTTTGTGATTGTGGGGCTTCTTTTGTTGGTTTGGAACAATAACATTATAATGTTGCCTTGAAACACTCTTTGAATTCACCCTTGAATTGCACTAACTCTGGAACAAACTACCTAGTGACTTTGAGTTCAGATCGTTTTGACTGTGGAAGATAATTCCACTTATTTCAAGTGCAGTCTTGATTTTGTCAACGTGTCCAATCAAGTGAGACAAGACAAACAAAATGTCACTGGATTAAGTTAATCCCCAGACAAGTTGATTCACAATGGAAACAACAGAAATTATCTCCGGTCTCTGTCAGTGTTTTCCACTCATGATGCAGACTTTAAGGCTAAAGTGAAGCCTGCATAACTTGTGCAGAACTTGGACAGCACCACCGTCACCTCACACTCACAGCTCACTGAAGGCAAGGTGAGAAATAATAAATGTTGAAATAGAGAATCAGGGAAGCAAACATGGACGACACGTTGTCCTGCGAGGTGGCGGATATAAGGGAGATGAGAGGTCTAAGGGTGTTTACGCCCCCCCACCTTGGCTACAGCGCAAGTGCATTAGCTGGAGGTGTCCTCGTGCATTATACATATTTGTTGCTGCACTTGTACTACAGTGGGGGTGACTGTGAAACACGCTTGGCTCCAGCAAATCTGACAAATCTCACATCTTGGCTCGAGTTCAGAGGGAAACACTGATACACACAAACACATCAATACTGTACAGGGGTCAGCTTTTACACATGACCCCAAGCCAAAAGGCAATTAAACTTTGAAGATTTCGCACACGTAGACACACATGTGCAAACATGCGTGGAAAAAAAACACACAATGGTTACTGATGTTCTCATATTTAGAAGAGTTTTCTTGTAAATGCCTTTTGTAGCTATAGGATGGGTATGTTTATGTTATTTCATGTCAAAGAAGTATGTTTGATCACACACTACTGAGTTTTTATTTTTAAAACGGAGACTTCTTGCTACATTTGTGCCTCCCGTCCAGACTAAAAAGGTGGAAGCGAAGACCTAAAACGATGATGCAAACGCTCATGTTTTGGCTCTCGGATTGGGTCTTACCAGTCATGCAAAGCAGAAACAGGAGTTTTACATTTAGTATTTTTATTCAAATATCATTTTTGTAACATGCAAATAACACTTAAAGCCTTCACTTGTACTGTGCATGTACTTTACGATGACTCCCAGTCTATTGGTCCATGCAAAATAAAACCTGGGTGTTGCTTCGTCTGTATTTCTTTACTCTTTCGCCAAATAGTCTGTAAGTACGGAATTGACCATCTGCTTCATGTTTACACTGGCATGTGCATGCCCAGTGTACCTGAACGGCCACTAGATGTGTCGTTTTAATGTAGACCCAGATCAACTCTGATACGCAGCTAAAACGCTGCTGTGGACAGAGATCAAATTCGTTTTGAAACTGTGTGGATGGGGCATGAGACAGGGAGTCCGCGGTAATGCTGAGACTGACAGGAAACAGAGGCACAGTAAAGAATGGGGTGTGTGTGTGGTACGTCACTGCCAGTCCGAGATTCAGCCCTGTTATCTGTTAGCTACTCCCTCCATCTGAAGCCTCCCGACAAGATTGTGACTGACAAGGGCTAAGACAGACTCTCCTCTCTCTTTGTGGCGTTCTGCCTTCATCCACTGCTCTACAGCAGCTCCTCCAGCCAAGCTCATTTTAAAAATCAGATTGGGCAAATTGGGCAAACAGAGGTTTCCAGAACGTCAGATAAATAACAACTAAGTATTCTGCCCGGCAAAGACAATTGGGTCTTACATTGCTTGTACGAATGATTTAGGAGAGCTTGCTACATTCACCAGTTTTCTTGTATTTTGACTGTTGTCTAACAGTCTGCTGTTATTCCAGCCACGTTTTTCACTAAAGAATTGTATATTGCGTTACTTTGCCTCGAAGTTTTTGAGTTTGAAAATCATATATATATGTATATGTTACACTTGTTGCGTTATAATATAATTTCAAACATTGTCTCATACGGCCTAACAACAATATCCATTTAATTTGGATATTCACGCAACTATAATATGAACATCTCTCAAACTGCAGAACGGCTTCCATTATGCACTAATTGAAGGTTAATTTGTCTTGTATTTAATCAAGTCAGCTGAAGTGTTATCTTTTGGATGCCTTAGTGTGTCAGGAACTTGGAAGAGAGCGACAGCGTGCCGATATATTAGCAGGGAGACGAATGGCTGTTGTCGCGGTTTAGATCACCATGGGCTGTGCCTCTGCAAATGTGAAACTTGTTAGAGCAGCAAACCCCACTGCTGACGCTGTTAAAAAGGAAAGACTTTCCTTTATGGATCTCCGACTGCGGGGCTTCAATCTCTGAACTCGTAATAGTTCTTCTTCTTACTCTCGGGTGTAAGTTTCATGAATAAACACTAACAGGCCTGTGACACAGGATGTGTAGTCTAAAATTGTATTATCGGGACATTAAATATGCAATTTACAGTTCTCATGAACAATCACACAAAGCATTCATATTTATGAGGGTCATTTATAAGTCAGGAGCGTTTCCGAAATCTGTACGAAAAAAGCAAGAGAAAGTTAAGATAAGACTGGAAATGTTTTTGCATGAGGCCTAATGAAAACAGAAACACTGCATTTTAGGCAGATCATTTATATCTGATCCAATATATCTGTCTAAGGCTTCATATGAAACCGTGAAATGTGTTGGAAACAGCAGTTTCACAAAATGAAACACAACAAGCTAGTTTTGTCTGGACCTTTCGACTGCATTGCCATGCGACCTCTGAGCAGTTAGAAAGTAGACCTTGATTTAAGATATTTTTTTCAAATGTTTTTATAATTTAATGTATTAAATTCAATTATATGTATGTATTGTACATGTATAATACATAGAGTCTTCATGTATCTATGGTGCCGAAGCAAGCGTCAATACATCCCCATGTATTTATAAGAACTGTATGTACTGTTTTTATCTGTATGTTGCTTTCTTCACGTGTGTTTCTATGTTGAATAGGCTGTGAAAACAAGACAATACAAGCTAAAGTCTAGTTGCTAAATGATTTAGACCCCATCCACACCACTGCAAGACCTTTTGAAATATTTGCACCTCCAGTCCAGACTAAAACTGCAAAAACGAAGACCTTAAAGAGAGACGTTTGAAAACGATGCTACTGACAGAGTTTTTGAGTTGGTGTTTTTATTAAAAATATTCTGTGCCGTGCAAATAACATATTATATTATAGCCTACACTTGTACTTGTACTACTACGTTTTTAACTTCCGCGTTACATTCAGTCCCACCTCGCTATTGATCCATGACAAAAAAAAAATCTGGTGCGGTTCTTCGTCTGTATTTCTTTAATCTTTCGCCAAATCTTCAGTAACTAAGGAAGAGAGAGACCATCTGCTTCATGTTTACACCAGCATGCGCATGCCCAGTGTACCTGAACGGCCACTAGATGTGCGTTTTCAGTCATTTTAATATAGACGGAGATCAACTCTGATACGCAGCTAAAACGCTGCTGTGGACGGGGCCTTAGTAACAATAAACAAAGTCATTGGTTACAACTTAAAACATTTATAAGTGCTGCCTTATTTGAAAGTGGTACAATAATAGGTAATATGTCTTTTCCATTGTGACACCAGAACCTTTTCTTTTTTGATACACCGCATCCCCCCTATAATGTATCACTTTCTCCTTCACTGCCTCTCCTCTTTCATCTATTCCTCCACGTCTTTACATTCTCTCTGCCTGCTTGATGGTCTCTTTGCCTCAGCTGTCTCCTGCCTTCCTCCATCGCTCTCCCTCTCATTGACAGATCTCTCTATCTTCATCGCTCTTCCGATATCTCCTCTTGCCTTCATCCGAGTCTCTCTCTCTCTCTCTCTCTCTCTCTGTCCCTCTCTAGCTGTCGATGATAGACGGCGGGTCTAAGCTCTCCATTAGGGGACGGAGACAATGATCAAACCTCGGGAAAGCTCTCTCTCCTTTTTAATTACATTTCTCTGTCAAGTAAAGAAGAGAAGAGAAGAGTGAGAGGGAGGAAGGGAGGAAACTCTGAGCAATTATTCTAGACTTAATTACATAAAGTTTAAAAAAAAAAACTTGTACCTCCCTGCTTGAAGCTGTGTGTGTGAGAGAGAGAGTCGCGCACCTGAAAGACGTTTTCCTCTGATGCTGACGGCTGCCATTCAAGTGTCAACCGCCCACATACACACACACACACACACACACACACAGCACTACTCTCTCTGGCACAGGGAGCATTCATCTCCATGACAACTCTATTCTGGGACGGGAAAACAATATTATAATGCCAGAGTAATAAACAACAAGTGCTATGAATTGAAATTGAGAATCGGCATTAGATTTATTCACAGATGAGTGTGTGTGAGTCTGACCTGTTTCATTGATACAGAGAGGAAAGGCCTCCTCACGTTAGATGGACGAAGCTACTGGCAGTCACACAGGGGATTAAACTGGCTTGTGTTATTCAATGATTACATGGTAAAGGTTCCTAAGTGAGTGAAGGGCCCAGAAGTATGTAAGTGGCAGCCATAATGAGAGCTGGGCAAATCCTCTAAATGCAAAGAAAAGGTGCTTGCGTGATTCCTTTCTTACTTCCTTTAGCACTGGGTAGACCGGACCATCCTTTACCAAAGGAAAGGATATATAATGCTTTACCGTAATTCCTTCAGGCAGCAACATTTACTGCAATGCCTCATTGTAGGTTCACTATAGAAGACCCACATAAAATGGAGAAACAACAGAGCATCTATGCCCTTGCATGATTGGCTGAGCTCAAAATCGATAAAAATGGATTCCTTCTCTTTCAAATGCATCCAGTTAGGAGTAAAAGCAAGCATTTTGAATTTCTAAATGACAAGATCATCATCATAACGAAATAATATATAAATGTTGTTTCACTAAATCCCACCCAGTGTGGAATGCACTGAAAAAATTATTTTCTCTTCTTAACAAATTGCCAGGAAAGTGGCAATCAATAACTAATTACTATTTTTAATGACTTAACTTGTGTATTGCTTTTCCTTTCAATATCTGTTTTGTAAATTCCTATGATGGTTGAATGAAGGCTACTCTATGTATAACTTCTGTTATGGACTGGAAACCTTTCTTCAATTCAACAGCACTGATTTTGTCACTTTACGTCTGTGTTAGGTAAAAAAAAAGCCTACTGTAAGTGCACAATCAGATTCTTTTAGCACTGCGATTGATGTCCTTTACATCTTTCCTTGACCTTATGACGTTTTTCTTTCAAGGTCAAGCAGGAAAAGATGTAGGACGTTATTCTTTTAACTATTCAACCCCATCATGGTTAGCTCCATCGAATGGGAGTCTTCAGGACTTCTAGTGGTTTAACGTGATTCTTGTTCTTCAGACTCTTTTCTTATTAGAACGATCGTTGTTAGATTACAAAAGGCATAGAAAGTCTGTCTAAGAGAGAAGCAGACATCGGTTAGACCAGCTTGTACCAGTATGTGTCTGGTGTAGACTGTTCTGACTGATTGGGGGCTTCTGCTTACACACTAGCAATATTGTTGTCAAGCTTGATGCACTCCACTTTGAGCACCGACCATAGAAGACTTTTACAATTGAATAAGAAAAGCTAACCAACCCATCCAACAGCTCAGCCTGGCTACTTCATCTAACTGTCACTTTTGTTACCGAGCCGAAGGCTCATCTTGACAACTGAACTAACCTCGGCTTTGCCACCTAATGCTTCTGCTATTGTTACAGTAATATGCTGTAGTGCATATTAAATGTTACAACAACCAACAGTTGTGCTTACCATGCCACCATCCCCCAGGCTGAACCATTGAAGCTGGTAATGGCTAATTTTAAACCTTATTTTATACTTTATTTCTCCAAAGAGTGGAATGGATGGTCTTAAAGAGTCTTCTAGCGATAAGCTAAAATGAATGATAGCACGAGAAACACAAACAGGGACAACCTCCCTTGTGTGAGGTCTTGATTGGCAACTCAACCAATGAAGAGCAGGTTTTATTGGTTTTAAGTTGCCGTCCCCTGCACCCTATCTACTTGTAATTTACGAGCATTGGATGGAGGGCGGGATCAGCAGGAAGCTGATGTTGAATTAGTGTGTATTGCATGACACTACAAAATAGATCTTTTTTTTTTCATTTCATACTACATAACTTAATTTGCACATGAATTGGAAAAGCTCACAAAGTAAAAATCTAATGCACTTGCTCATTTCAAATATTTAATTATAATGACTTAAACTTGCTGACTCTGAATCAGGTTCAGGCTCAGCTGCCACTGAGTTTCAATGTTCAAGTAGCAAATCTTCAAGCAGCTTATACCCAGCAGCCAGATGTTGTGGTAATTTGTGTGCTTTAAACATGCCTGGCTGCCTTTTGCTTTCACATTATAGGCAATAATTAAGTCCTAAGTGAAAAAAAACCCTCCTCGCCCCTAAAAATAGCTTCTGAATGAAGTTTCCAGGGAAAAGAGAAGAAGCATTGTCAGCACGTGTCTAGGAACATCTAAACCGTGCGTCCAGTTCCCCAGCCCCTCCAGCGCGTCTCACGTCTTTTAGCAGGTCAGATTGGCTGTTTACATCCGCAGTCTTATTTCAGTTAGCCAGTTCATGTGGTATGGATGATTACGTGAATGCAGAAAATGTACAGTGTTGATATTTGGGATCTGACCTTGTCATTCCCCACAGGGATACACCAATGCGCTAAATAATAGCACAATAATACATTGAGCTCATGTAGGTATCCTTTCATATAAATACAAAACACACAGTTCAACACAGTCCTTATCTCAACAAAAACCTCCTCTTCTGGATCCCAGCAAGTGAACAAAAAGTACTAATTTTGAGTTACACAACAACGAAAAAAAAAGTGCCATTTTGCATCTAATAGACAAGCTTAGTGATTCACTGACAGCACTGGAGTTACCTTCCTTAGTCCAGCCGGTGCTGCTGGCACACTAACCGGCTGTCACTCGGGACGGACTGGGCCTCTTCCTCTGGTGAGTTTGGTTTGAAACGTGGCCATAGATATTCCCTAAGCTGACAGCTGGCTGTGTGTGCGTGTTGTGTGTGACGCAGGCGTGAGCCGATCATGACAATACACTAACCTTACTAAATTTGTATTTCTGCTGTGTGTCTTCCCTGTCTGCCAAAGTGATGGACGGCCTGATGATTTTTCCCGCCACTGCCAACAATTTACCCACATTTGGCAGGAGCTAATTTCAGACCCTGAATGTATATCTTACTGCTGCCTGTACATGTGTGGGAAATTGCACCAGGAGACTAAAATAACTACTGTTTATCCCCTTACCTGATTGCGACATGCTGTGCGCTACATGACTTTTGTGAAAAAGGACTAAGGCAGCTCAAAATGGAACAGTTTCCTCAGCCAGTCTTTGCAGTTGGTCAAGCAGATAGAGAGGCACTTAAAAATAACATAGCTTATGGAATAACATTTTCGTAACATCGAAATCATAGCGTCTGATTCTTTATTTCTCCAGAAGCTGCCTTCATTATTTGTGTTTGTGTTAACGTCACTTGTCTGAAGCCATGCCTGGGCAGGAAATTGGCGGTGATCAGAAACCTGGATAGTACCATGCAGCATATTCGGGTTTCTCAAAACTGGGATAAGGGCTTATCTAGTTTTCTGAAAGCGGGATATGATGAGCAAAAACAGGACATACCTCACGTCTATGTAAAGACAGTAAAAGAGAAGCTCTGAAAGGTTTCTCACATGGGGTCCCTTTTGGAGGCTGGCTTGCAGTGGCAGCCTCCACTGGCCGTGCTAGCACCTGATGGACGGTGGGTGTAGGCGGTGGGAATCTTTGCTACAGGACTACATAAGCCAAGTGAATCCTTGCAAAGTGGAAATAAAGTCAGCTTTTAAATGCTGTAGATAAAGGAAAACTCTGACTCAAACCACATTCACGCTCAGCGTCAGCCAGGCTTTGGACTTGACCAAAGTGAGGCGACATTGCTAAACCACTGAGTCATTCAGGGATCACTCACTCACGTTTTATTCCAAAGACACTGACAGCAACTCCACAAACTCATCAGCAAAAGTAATAAAGAACCAAGAAATAATTCCACTCCCCATTTTTTCATTACTGTAATCATTGGGGGACACTGCGAGGGCTGAGATAAGATTGAAAGAAGGCATCTCATTTCCAGTGTCTGCTCCAAAATAAAAACTTTAAGGTTCTTTGTGGTTATCTTTGTAGGACATGCGCTATGTTAATCATGGCTGACTCAAGCTGACATTTCCACCAGGTTTAGATAGCAAAATTGCCTCTTCTTCTTTACTGAGGAACCCTATGATAACATATACGGTGTTCAATTGAAACTATTCATTCATAATGGCTGAGATAAGCTGAAATGTTTTGATGGCATTTGATCATTTTCTGACCTCTTCTGGTAATCAGTGGTAATCAATTAGTGATAATTCTTTAAATCAGGCCTCGGAGAATAACCTCAAATAAAATCTTGAAGAAATCATAAATACAACAGAGTACATGTCGAAACGTTTTAAAAGTTCCACGCAGCATCTGTAGCAACACCGGAGGGGTGAGCGAGGGGGATGCGAGCGGGGGGGATGCCAAGGTTAATCAGCTAACCACCACAACCTGCCACAAACGCTCAAGAGTGCATCCAGACACAGGGCGGGAGACGGTGCACTGCCTCAGGTTACATCTTCTTTACCTCAAACTCGGCACCTCAACATAACAGTATAATGTTATCATAGATTCATCGTAAAGTTATGGCATGTTTTGAAACTGAAAACAGAGATAAATGAACGCATACACTGAATAACTGAAGAACTTTACAACATCCAACTACAGCTGCTTTAACTGGGACAAGCTGAAACCTCTGAAACTTGCTAGTGAAGTAAACAACAGATATTGACACATGGCGGAAACACCTGGCAACATTAGCATTCATTTATCGTGTGTGACAGTCCACCCAGTATCTGTATCTACATCTATCTGCTAAATGCTCCGCTGTGTTCACAAGCTAGCTAACCAGTGTGTGTCTGCTGCTGGGCAGGTCGTGTGCAGGCGCTTCATCCGAGCAAAAACCTCTGTACAGCTGAGAGAAACAGCAGACGGGTGATCATTCTCTGCGGGTTGGTTACACACCTTTCACATTACACAGTCTTTTTCATTCATTGTTTATATAAAAATATGAATCAGTCGCAGCTTTAAACTTTTGTACACTGCTTTAGGGATTTGATCAGTGCCAGTGAAGTAAAAAGGGATAGAGAGACAAAGAAAGAGAAATGGAGGCACCGAGACAAAGAGTTCAGAGATGGCAGCGGCCCCTGACTGACACAATTAACTGCCTAGATCCTCTCATGTAACACACTGCAGTCTGCCAGCCTGGCAAAATTCAATTAGCACTTATCAGCAGTGACAGGGAGCATCGCTTAGACTGGCATACATATCATATCCTCGCTGCTGGACACACACGCCCACCCACAGGCACACACAGCTAGGTGAAGCAGGCCAGGCACACATGCAGTAAATCCCAACGGCTTGTGGCTTTGACTCATTACTAGTTTAGTTAATTCTTCCTTATCATCACAAAGTTCAGGCAATACCAACAGGCAGACAGTAACTTAGTGCATTTACTCCAGTAATAGAGTTATGTAAACTGAGGATCAGGAACAGGACCACGCCTCCCTCACTCATTCTACCACCTGCGCTTCTCAAAGCCAGCCACAAGCGCCCACGTATATAAACTATCTAACCCATTTCCTCTCCCGTTTCTCAGTTCTCACATCCCTCCCACCCAAACCCTGCTTGTTCACCTCTTTCAATGGTCAGCACTGCGGCCTCACAGCAGAAGGTTTTGAGTTTAGACCTCGCTCAGCCCAGGCCTCTCTGCACAGAGTTTGGACGTTCTCCCCGCTTTGAATGGGTATTGCTCCGGCTTCCTCCCACCATGAAAGACATGCACGCTAAAATCCATAATTCTGCTTGGTAATTATTTTGTCTTCCACAGGGAGGTTCATAAGACCAAGCTGCTTATCGAGACGAGCCCCCACCCTGAGTGTCGACCCCTCGGGTTCCTAGCCGCTCCAAACAACCCCTTCGACCCCTTCATCCCTCTCCCCTCGACCCCTTTTAAACCCTCACCTCTCGACCCCTTCCTTCCATAGCTATTCATCATAATAAACCACCATAAAATCTAATATTGGCGTGGTCCTTGTTAGTGAACTGTACTTAGGTGTTTGTACTTTACTAGAGTATTTTCTTTTCATGCCACTTTCTACTTCTATCCCACGACTTGTCAAAGGGAAATCTTGTAGTTTTTTACTTCACTACATTTATCTAACGGCTTTAGTATTTAGTTTAAAAAGTTTTTTTACAAGCAAAAATATGAAGAGTTTGAAAAATTTGATGTTTTGTTGTAAATTAAACTACCAAACAGTTGGGAAAGTGCAGCTGAAGTGGTTAGAAAATTAACTGGACTATTTTGACTATTTTTTCATGTGAAAACAATTCATGGTTCCAGTTCCACAAATGTGAACATTTCCTACGTATTCTTTTAATCCATCCATCCATCCATCCATCCATCCATCCATCCATCCATCCATCCATCCATCCATCCATCCATCGTCAACCTGCACACAGGGTCGCGGGGGGTTGGAGCCTATCCCAGCTGACATCGGGCGAAAGGCAGGGTACACCCTGGACAGGTCACCAGTCCATCGCAGGGCTGTTTCCTTTTAATTATTTTCATAATTTCAATGTAGTGTTAATAATGCTGAGATTTGGACATTTGACAAAAAACGGTTCACCTTGGGCTCTGGGTAACTGTAATTTCATCTCGCTGTTTTTTTTAGAATTTATTGATTAAAAAAACAAACTTCAAAATGACCTCCACCTCAATAACAGCAGTAAAATCCTGCTTTTACACGAATGCATGAGCAATAAATGTAAATGTAAATGTTCTGTATTTCGATAGCGCCTTTCTAGTCTTTTCAACCACTCAAAGCACTTTTACAGTACATCTGCATTCACCATTCACACACTGAGCCTAAGTGCTCAAACAGAAACTAACATTCACACACATTCATACACTGGCG
>JAPMOB010207526.1:0-11882 GCA_029875015.1 Lepomis gibbosus
ATTTCGCCGCATAAAATGCATAAATATCCCGCATATTCCATCGCATTTTTTAAGAAAACGTGCCGCGTAATCAAGGATTTCTGCCCGCAACAATCACAAAAAAACTCCGCTTTTTTCTGGAAGGACTGGTTTAATATTGATACTGCTGCCAGATTAGGAAGCTTTAGTGGTTTCAACAGAGAGTAATTTAACACAACAGGAGATTGCATGAATGCTTTGGTAAAAAATTACTATAGTTCCCAAAATGGTAATAAACACATCTATATTATTTTTTCCATAATGCGTCATATTTATGATTAAATCAGAGGTGGAATAAGATCTCCCTGCTATGCAACAGCCAGAATCCTATGTTATGGTTTACAAACTGCCATTGACCTTAATGTCTTTTTTCCCCAGTCACATTGAATAAACTCGGTCAAAAGTAAAACAACACAGATACTAATTTGGCCACACACTGACCATCCTGAATTAATGCAGCTCTGTGTAGTCAAGCTGAACATTTATCAGTGCTCTGTTTTGGCTTGCAGTGCCAGCCAAAAGCCCTGGGCAGGACTGAGTCTAACTCTTTTCTACCACCTGGGATTTTGGAATGCATCTCTATTTATGCTTTGGCCATCTGCCAACAGGTCCATCCTTACTGCAGAGGCTAGGAGGTGACAGCGCAGCTCAAGTGTCCGAGGGCCCTTACACAATTAGGCCCTGGTAACAGCTTGTTCCCTATAACTCCTCCACAGGAAGGATAAACCAGGTGAATGGGTGCTCAGGGACTGGGAACAAGTGGGGGGGNAAAATCCCAACTAAATTGAACAAAAACACCCAGGCTCCTTTTTGGCAATTCTCATCTCATTATTTTTTTAATAATGTCCAAAGTACATACGTTTCCAAGGCTGTTGCTTCTTGTCATTTTCTTTTAATCTCAACAAACATAACAGAAGAAAGGCTCTAACAACACCTCTCCTGAAGCACTTTGTCACATTCACATTCTTTCAAAAGTGCTGGCCTTTCCCTAGAAGGCCTGTTTTGCTAACAAGACTGCACTTCAAGCCACCGGCCTATTTTATACAGTTTCACATTCCTGAAGGCATTCTGTGTCATTATATTTGGTTTTAACAGCACAGATGCATTGTGGAAAAACTTGTCTCGCCTGTAATTTTGCTGGCAAAGCACTACTTTGCCAAAGAAGAAAGGTCATCTTACTCAGTGTTGTGTTACTACAGCAGTTTTCATCTTAATAGAGGACAGCCCTATATTTAAGAAAAATAGGCCTACGATTTTCAAGAATCTAAAAGCATGCAATATCAAAAAGCTTTTGCTAAAGGTAGAATTCTGATTCAAAGCTACTTGACATAAATTATTATTAACGCTTTGCAATTTGTACAGTTTTGTGTGTATCTTATTGTTTTTATGTGCATCTTTTTTTTTCTTTTATGAATCATAATTTTTAATTCTGCAGTGCAAAGATGCCTTGTAAGGAGAGGAGGGTAAACCAAAAAAAGGAGCTGTGTGAGGCCGCTAAAAGGTAGTGGATCCCTGACCAGCTTGGTTACAAAGAGCACAACAGGCAATACTAACACATGTCCCATGGTTGTTTACATGGCAATGGAATTCAATTATAGAGAACAGCAATAATAAACGATATATTGCAGTGTATTTGTTCTTTGTGTATGTGTTCTTTTGTTGTTATCACTACCTAGGGACCAGGTAGGTTTATTATTAATTAAGAGCTAGTATTACTAAGTATGGTTAGTAAATAAATAGATTAATGCTGCAATAGCAAACTAGGCCTTGTTCTCAGATGGAGATCGAATGTAAAGTGATAGGTCAGATGAGGGGATGGAATCACAGCAAGGAGATAATGAGAAAGACACTGAGCCACAGCCAACATAGGTTTGCAGTTTGATGGAAGATTCCTTGTTCCATTTCATGTTCATATTCTGTTTGAATATGACTT
The DNA here is from genome assembly GCA_029875015.1 of Lepomis gibbosus. Taxonomy (NCBI): domain Eukaryota; kingdom Metazoa; phylum Chordata; class Actinopteri; order Centrarchiformes; family Centrarchidae; genus Lepomis; species Lepomis gibbosus. The sequence continues at coordinate 1,952 of JAPMOB010207526.1, forward strand.
GCTATTCTTTAACATGTTATGCTGCAAATTATTATGGTGTATGGCATTTTATCTTGTTACATGTGACCTCCCTGACTTCTATATTATCAATGATGGGTTAGAGCACTGATTTTGCTGATTAGAACGCTGATTTTGTGCATAAGGCTAATATTGACAAGATCAGGGCCAAGCACATATGGGTCCTGGTAAACAGTGTTTGTCCCATTCTTTGTATTTAGTAAACTTGGGGAAAAATGTCCATTTTTATCGGTCAAGCAAAAGGCCCCATCTAGAAGGCAAAATGAAAATATCTATGTCAGGGGCACAGAAAAGTGGCCATAAACACCTTAAATCCAACTTGTTATCCAAAATGCCCTTTGACAGTGGCAAGATAGGGTCAGGTCCTTCTGGGATGGAGAAAGGGGAAGCAGGATACAGAGAAAATAGACATTTTAAACACAACACTGATCTTTGACTTGGTCTCTTTCACCTTTTGGATGCATGTACACTCACACAAAGAATCGCACGCACACACTGAAAGTAAACAAAAAACATGTTGTGGCAGTAAATGTCAATATATAATACAATACTGTTATGGAAGCATACTTTGCCATACTGTACTGTAAACTGTACTATAGGTAGGCCTTGTTCTTAGTAGGTATATTGTTTCAACAGCTACTGTCCAATTACTTTATTCTGTCTTTTCTCTATTCTTTATTCTGATTTACACTGCCCAGGTCCAGTCACTAAGAGTCATTGAGATAACGTCTTTTCACCCACCTACCTACTCCATATATAGATATAGATATAGATATACATATGTATAATGCCATGCCATTTTGGAAAGTTTGTCTGTCTGAATATATTGATTAAAAGTCTGAATATATGGAAGAAATCTGATGTCATTACCACGTTGGCAACATCTTGTGTTTTCTGTGTGAATGTGACACTGAGTGAATCAGCAAGAAAGTGTCCAGTGTCAGCAATTTTGAGCAATGAAGAGATTATAAACACACTGGAGAATGCATGCATAAGCCAAAATACTGGAAACCATATCGAGTACCATTCCGAAATGTATTCTCTTTCATCATGAAAGACCGAATGCAGGAAACCTCCCAGGCCAAGCATTTCCTATTTATTTGAATTGTTCCTGAAAAAGATTCAGTCGAAACAGTCGTTATATCTCACTCTTCAAAGCCACCAAACTCCATTGACAAAACAGTAATTTTAATGTTACTACTGCCTTTGGTGTTTAAAAGATTAGTTTGGATCCAAAATAACTTCCCTGGATTCGGTCTTCCATGATGAAAGATAATAAGAGTAGTACCACACCACAACATCTATGATGCAGGTAAACTGCATCTTACTGACTGTAAAGCCTCTGTGCTTGCAGCATGTGACCCTTTGTCAGGTCAACACGCTGTAACAGACACACCTCTTCTAGTGTTGTTGAACCTAAAAGAAACTGAAAACTGTCACACACCACACAGCAGCCAGTGTGGTAAAGAGCTTCACCTGCTCTGAATTTGACTGAAGCCTACTTACCTGTAGAATGTCAGAGTAACATGCCAGGTACGCTTTCACTAGCTACAGCATATCAAATAATTAAGCATCTTTCAGGTAACTTAATGTTGGCTACTTTCTGCAAATAGCAAACATCTGCTTTTTTCAAAAGAATTCCCAAGAGTAGTCAACTCGCCCAGAGACAATCAGTCACCCTGTGGCACTCAGTAGGTCTAAGAGAGAGCTAAAGTCTTCTACATGGGCACGCATGCACACACACACACACACACAAATTTCTTTATGCTACTATGACCTATGCTTTGTTTTTCCCTCCCCAAATACACTGATGATTGCTGTGTGCTGGATCCTGATGTTTTGTTTTTAAATATCACAAGTAGTGTTAAAGCTTTTTCAGACGCAAAAATCTTCACACAGACAAAAAACAACAACATGAAAGTCATCTAAAGGCCAGATTTACCGACCAGATTATGACAAAACCAACACATAAATATGTAGTCTGCTGTTTTCCAGTGACACACATGTGTGGTGCTTTGAAGAAATGAAAGAGACCAAATGTGCAGTGAGCACAACTGCTGGCCCACAAGCATGTCCATCTCTCCATTCTGATCTCCAGAGACTCCCATGCAGACACACTCACTGTCACTCCATGAGCTGCTGATCAGTGGCGTCTGACGGTTTGGCTGTGTGATTGTGGTCGTTTCTTTGGATGTTTGGTAGACTATGGACCCTTCCCCCAGGACTGTCTACACTCATCTCTTCCTGTAAATGTAGCTTTCTAGCCACAGACTGAGAGCAGTGGGTGGGCTGTGGGATTGTGAATGCAATGTTGAGAGGGTGTCTGGCCGTGTCCTCCACACAGCTCTACATCACAGTAAAGGAGCAGTGGAGTGCCTTGAGGCTGCCAGTGTTCACAATAGTTCTGAGGCCACTTCAGGTAGCGAGGCACATTTTTAGATCTGTGATACATTGATGACCTTGGGACCTTGGATCTATACTAACAGGATAAACAATTTGAGATTTTTTGAAGAATTTCATAAAATATGACACTGTGAAGTAAAATACATTGGAGACGCTTGATTGAATAACCTAAATAATGGACTATGAAATAGTGCTGTAATAATATGGTGCTACTACGGACTATTACTTTGAAATAATGCAACTCAATTAACAATTAGTTGTGTAAGTTTCTGACAAGATGGAGAAGACGACGAAGAAGACAAAGATGAAGAAGAAGAAGAAGACGAAGAGGAAGAAGCAGCTACATTTTAGAATACATTTAAGTTTTTCTGAGAAAACCAACTGGTGTTAAAAATTATTTATGCTAAATTAAATAAAGACGGGTGTGCAGATTAGCATAATTTCAGTAAAACTACCCAACTCTTGTAACCCAGAGGCTGTTAAGACGAGACAGATTTATACCTACAAGAACAGACCTCAGGCACTATGACTAAAGCAATGCTTCTGTTTATTTTGAAAATAGGTTAACTTTTCTGTGGACAAAGTACTCCTTCCGCCTGTTTACCATGAAGAAGTTTTTCTTCAACAAACTTTTGCACTAACTTATAGTCGTACTTAAATCAATCTTAATCCAGTTAGCTAAGCCTGCCCCGAGAACTTAATTTTTTCCTTCCCTAAAACAAAATTCAGCTATACGTGATCTAAGACAGTCAGAGGATTTCTGTATACAACTTTCCCCCCGGAGCTATAAAGAAAATAGCAACAGCATTTTGTGGAGCTTCACCACTGAGATGAATAGGAAGCTGACTTTGTGGACACAGTGGCAATTTGCAGGATCATTTGTTGGAAATACAGGTCCATTTTCTGGTTCAGAACTGTTATCATTTCTACAAAATAACTATAAACAGAAGGAGCAAACAAACACTCATTTAGTCCACACCCAAAGGAGCAGCTCCAGAAATGATGGTCCTAACATCGTTGATGAGGTGGAAACTCCAGTTATATTTATAGATCCGGCAAATAACTGATTTTGATATATGCTCATAGATATTAATTAACCATTTAATAGCCTTTCATTTAATTGACTTTTCTTTCAAGATCAATATATCAGTGTTTAAAGAATATAAGAATGATTTTTAAAAAATACTAGAAAAGGACATTTTAGTTAATAATTGAATGCTTTTGGAATTTTTAAGCTCCAAAGAGATTTTACATTTACATTTAATAGCAGCTACAAAAGGAGATGCTTCATAGTGATCTTTACTAGAGTGACTTTAACAATGCAGCCTCACAGTTAGAAGGAGATAACAAGTGCTTCAATCATGGTGAGAGGGAGCAGAAAACCACCAGCCCACCAATCTCTCCCACTGTCCTCTACCCGTGGCCTCCATGGGAGGAGCGGAAGATATGCCGGCTAACAAAAGCTCCATCCCTCCCTCCCTCGCTTCCTCTCACTGCCATCACGACAGACTGTAGATCCCCCGCTACAAAGTCACCTCCTGTGAGGCAGTGGCAGGTTTGAGAAGGGCAAGTCATTTTTCGCTTGAAGAGGCGCAGGTAACCACTCTGAGGTGTGCCAGTAAAGTGAAGTGGTGGGTGTTCACGGGGGCGGACGGGGTGCTGGAAGAAACTGTTGGACCTCTGGCTCTGCCGTGTGCCTATCTATTGTTGTAGTCAAATGTTTAAGGGTTAAGATGAACATAACCACTGTCCTTTTGATACTCATTCATGCTGCCTCGGGCTGCAGTGACATTGTCAATGCCATCATTTTGCTCTTATGCAGTAAATAGAGCACAACAAACAGACGAAGGTGGAAAATGAGTCAGATCTCTATTTATCTTGCTCAATTTCCATAACAATCCACGTGAAGGAGAGGAGTCAGAGGGCTGGGAAAGACAATGATTAGTAAAAAAATAAACAAGAAAAGGAAATCTGAGCAGCACTGGAAACACACAGAACAGGTCACTAATGCAGTCCTAAATGTGGTACCAAAAAGTAAGCACAGAGCAAATCCCTATGGAGTCTCTTTCTCTCTCTTGTGCTGATGAAAGGCAGTTTGTGATCTGTCCCAGGTGAATCGACAAACAGTAATGGCTCCTTGCGGCTTTACATCAGGCCACAACTATAAACACTGGCTGATTATCCTGTGGAGAGAAGCTGGGCAGGCAGCAGGGCTAATACAGCATTATAGCAACTGTCAATACACGATCAAATACAGGGCCACGCTTTCAAAAAATCTCACACATCCTACATTTAGCCTCAATCAATCCTGCCCTGCTACTGTGTGTTAGAGAGAAAAGCAAAGTTGCATATTGATCAAAGAGCAAGGTGGAATCTGCTCAAAGAACTTGCAGACTATGGAGTATGGAAAGAGACCGAGTTAGAAAGTGAACACCAGTCATCTAACAGACAAATTAACTTTACAGTGCTTGTGTACGTTCCTGCATAAATAATCGATTAGCTTTAATTTTCTCTGTGATTTGCAGTGTGCTCCACATCCAGAGCAGTGTCATCGTGTGAGAGCTTAAAGGAATAAGACTAAATCCACATCTTTGAAAGAGAGTAAAGAAGAAGGAGCTGCAGAAACTTTAGAAGCTCCAATACTCAAAGAGAAAAGAGGGTGACATTTCTTCATCTGATCTGCCAACTTTCTAAGATATGATCTAGTATTAGGGCATCAAATTCAAATATGTTGTTCAATCACCACGAGGTGGGCTGGTTACCTAAGGCTGTTTATGGTGAAACATTACAGCAAGTTTTTGTGCACTTCCAATAAAAATCCCAACAGTTTATATTTCATTTGTCCTTGATAGACTACAGTACGTGTTCCCTAAAAATGATCTGCAACCTCATGACGACAGAGGCAATCAGTCCCAATCTTCCCACTGTGACAGTTCATTACAACGTTTGGCTACATGCCCAATAACGTGGCACTTGTTCTCTTGTCACCACAGGGATGTGACACTGCACTATTCGAAAGATGAATGACTCTCTGATAATAAGGGCGCTAATAATAAAAGCGGTGACACTAGATCCAAGTTAACACCAGTTTTGAGACTTAGACTAGGTAAAACTGATTTAAAACAGTTAAAACATTAGTAAAACCCTAAATCAATGCTATGGGGTGAAAACTCAAATCAGCAAGAGCACTTTATTAATTTAAGTGTAAAAGAGCGTTTTGAAATTTAACAGTTAAGCTATTTTTTAAATGGTAGAAACAATACACTGTGAGATTCTGTATCTATTCTATAAAAGTGGCTAAGTGAAACTTTAAGGCTTGCTGGGACTTCACACTGACATCACCTATAGTTGTGATTATCTGACATCTGCTCTGAATATGGAAATCTCAACACCTTAAGTTGACTCACTCACAGCTTTGTTAAATAAGTTAAATAACACACACCCATAAAAAAGACATCAAATTCATACAGTACAGTATCTGCCCATCAAATAGGTTTAAAATAGCTTGCACTTATCCCAGCTGTCCATGTACGACATCATTCCTGGCTGTACTTCATAAAAATGGTCCACAAGCAGGATATGTGGTGCAGGTATTTAGGATAGCGTTCAAAGGTGTGAAATTGGATTTGGCTCTGACAGAGCAAGGAGATAGTAAAAGCAACAGTAAAAAGCCAGGGCCGGCCTACACATACATTATGTTACATCTGTAAACAAGTACATAGAAAGATTTAAAACACTGGATTTGATTATTTCAATATCACATAAGATACAGGCTGATTCTACAATATGATTTAATCCTGAATCCAATTTTTAAAAAGCTTTCTGTAAATACTCTGTAATAATAAGCCGTGGGAAAGGTCTGTTCCTTTAAGGACTTGCTGTAATATTTAATAATGACAAGAAATGTTTGCAAGCAGGAGAAATCCATTCTGTTGCAACAGCTGTGAGCTTATTAACGAAATGACTAATGTATTGATGAATCCATAATATCGACAGATGCGATACCAAAACATTATGTCCAGACTTGAACTCTCATCAGCAGTATTATCTGCCCATAAGTATTAAAATAACACACACATTAAGAATTGCTCAGCAAGGCTAATACGCCCATTGTTTTTGGGTTGTTTCTTGTATCCTTTTCTTCAGGTTTGTCATCTATTAAAAGTCAGCACCATACCATAACAAAGCCAGCTATGCTGTCATTCTAAACGGGCAATTATTTATATGCCTCTATCATTTAACTGCATGAATTATCCAGACACTAGATTTGATTATTAATTTCTTCAGATTCAAAATTGCTCCTCTCTCTCTCTCTTTCTCACCCACTCTCTTGCATTCATCTGTAATGACCGTGAGAAAAATTGGCAGACATTAATGTGTATTCAGCCCATATCGAATCAGTTTCTCACCACCCTAAGGGCTTAATAGGAAACAATAACTGAATTATGACATGAATGCTAGCCAATTGCTCACAATTCTGGCTGTAGACAAACACAATGACATAGCGTCGATACAGTGACTCAGTGACTTCATTTCCTTTTATGTTTTGTACATTTTAATAAAATAAGGAAAACAAACAGCGATGTAGAAACAAATAAATAATGACTGACACTGTCCCCAGATAAATGCCCCTTTCTTTTTTTCAGTTTACCACTAAATTGCTTGTCTTGTTTAACCTTGGTGTAAGTGTGGCAGAATTATGAGACACATATAAATGGTTTCTGCAAGTACTGTTTAACATCTCACTTTGTCTCTGTGTGTCTAGCCCTCTTTCTCTTTCAAACCGCCAATGATCCATCTCACCACACAGTTGATACATTAAATCCATTACTTACAAGCACACCTGTGATGAAGGACAACTGTGTTGTGCAGCCTAATGCAATGCTCAGTCAAGCACACATACAGGCAGGGCAGCCACAGGACTTGGCCTATATATCATACAGGAGGATTTAGCAAGATTTAGTTAGCACTTGCAGACAAAGCTACATGCTATTTCCAAACCCTCGGATCTATTACAAAATTAGAAGGTTCTTAAGGCAAGATTTGAATGTATTATACTTGTGTATTTTTATTGCTGGCTAGCTGATGTTGATTCCACCTGTTATAAGACATATTTTCCTCTTAATAAATTGACACATTAACTCAATAACAGACTTGTTTGGAATGTGGCGCTGCAAGTACTACTGTAGAGAAACAGGCTGCTTCGGGGAGTGGGGGAGTAAACTTTTGGAAATGTCAAAACAGTTCTTTCTGGCTGCTCCTTGTTGTTGCCATGAACAGTTATCAAGTAAAGCAGCTCAGTTGTTTGTTGTGGTATTTCAGTAGAAAGGGCTGGTGAAAGCTTGGCAACAATAATCAATAGACATTTTTGCTATTTTGAAAAGTGATGTTGCTGATTTCCAGTTAATTTACCCTCTTTCTATGTAAAATGTTTTCAGTAACTTCAAAACTCAATAGTAAGACCTCTAATTACACCATGGTGCAAACACAGTAGTTAATGGCACTTCGGTCATGTACATGTCCATGGTTTTACAACTGCTGGTGTAGGTTATACCCACATGCACTCGCAGCTCATGGTTGCATTAGTGATTACCCTTGCAACCAGTTTCAGGGCGTTAGAGGCTTAAGAGTTCTGAAAGTCTGTTTAAAGATAGAGCATAAATTGCACTGGGGTTGAGAACAATGCTCCTGGTCTAACAGAAAGTATTATCTCATAGACAGCAAAAACCTTCTGACACTAACCTTTATTAAGAGCATGCTCAACAAAAGAAAGCAAGTCAGCATTTCTTTTCTCTACCATTTTCACTATCATTTTGCTGAACTCGTCCTTTGAACAGCGATTTATTTCCTGTCAGCTGTTCAACATTTCTTCACTGCTCAAGGTCATTATTTGTGTTGGCGAATCTTTCAGATCAAGGTAAGGTTTCCACAACCTTACAATTCTTTGATTTAATGTTCTATTTTCATTTTAAGTGTTTCGAGGTTCTTTAGAGAAGCACGGAAGAGAGTGGTCCAACTTACTGTGTTGGCAGTGAACTCCACTGAAGCCTGGTGGACACTTGCAGACGTAACCAATGAAGGTGTCACCCCTGTAGGTCTCACTGATCTCACATGTTCCTCTGTTGTGGCAAGGGTTTGGATGACAAGGGCCTGCATGGTAAGAGAGGACAATACTGTTAAGAAGTCTGTTTTGTGCCAATATTAAAACAGTGTGTTAAGACGGCAAGACAGTTATGGGCTACATCTTTCACTTTTACTCTGTATACAATTACACAGTGTTCTAGGTAACTGATTCTCTCTGGTGTAACACACGTTTTTTTCAGTCTGTGAATGAATATTGCCATGCCAACAATGACACAAAACATTACGCAACCTTACCCAGCCGATGATTTAAGAAAAAAAAGGTGAAGTGTATTAGGCCTGCGCATTTGATCACATTTGCAGTGAAAAAGGTTTAAATTAATAAGTTAATAAGGAGAGTGTGAAGAGGCTGGCTTTCAGTGACTGCTGCTGGTCTCTGTGGTCTGGATAGCAGCCCAAGGCAGCATCTAAAATCATTGAATGTCCACTCCAGGGAGGCAACACTCCATCCTCACAGTGAGGATGGAGAGCACAGACAAGCTGCAAGGTATAGCACTATCACCTACAGTATATACACAGAAAAGCATACGTGCAAGTACACACACACAAACACACACAGAGACTGCAGGGGGGGAATGAATTGCTTATCCAGATTTTGGTCAGCTGAATACAGAGTGGAATCATTTCAATTTAAAACATAAGAAATGTGATACCACAGATGCCCATAGACAAAATAGTAAGTTATACTAATAATAGTAGGTCATTTGTTAAAATACAAACAAGTATTAAAATAAAATACAACTAAATTATACACAAAAACAGTGTTTGCTTGAGTGACTGCATAAGCGTTTCCTGCTCCGCAGGGGTATAATGCAGAGGCTCACTGCCCTTCTGACATTGGTGCTGCTATTTATTCTTTAAATAACAGAAGGTGTAGTATAGTGGCCTGGACACTGCAGAGAGCTACAATATCTCACGTCTTTTTAAATATTCAAAAATAATGTTTGTTTCACATAAAATACAGGAATAAAAACAACATAATCTTGGCTACAGTGACATTCATTTTAACTCTCAAGGTGCTCTGAACTCGACATAAAGCAGAGAAAAGTGTAAGATTAAGAAGAATTCATGTGCCTTTAATTACATATATATATATATTTTTTTTTTTTAAGACAAGACACTCCAGTACACAAAAATATCACTAGAAGATAATTACTTGTGATTAAATTTGGCCATTTAATGAGAAGCCTTATAATGGGTTAACAAGGCAAATAAGCTGGTCTTAGTTCTGTGGTAGAGAGAAACTTGAATTCAGAAGGTGTATGATTGTATTTTTCTGTTTCATAATGAAAATAGGTGTTAAAAAATTTCCTGTCTTTCGTGGACACGTCATCCTCTCTGCTGTGGCCTCTCTGCTGTGTGTGTGTGT
>JAPMOB010207529.1:0-11711 GCA_029875015.1 Lepomis gibbosus
GAACATTAAGAAGCGGCTCTGCTCGTTTGGTTTCTGACAGCATCTGACGAGAGAACATGAGCGCTGCTGTCCAACAAACACCGACGCAGAACAGATTTGTTATTTTCTGTTTCTGAGCTTCTGCAAGCGGCTTTAACAGGATTCACACAAAACCTTCAGGGAAATTTTCAGCTTCCCCTCCAACCAAAAAAAAAAATAAATAAAGAGAGAAAGAAGCAAAAGGAAAAAAGCTAAGAAAAAGTCACAGATGTGGAGTTGTGTGTTAACATCCGACCTCAATCCTCCAATTTAACCTCCAGAGATTAGGATGAGCCACTAATCCAGACAGACAGAGAGAGACACAGAGGGTCCTGTTGGACGTATTTCTTATGTGTTTCGTCTGTTTTATTAAAAATATATTGTTTTAAATTCTACAAAAAAAAAGCTCTCCTTTCTACCAATAAAACAGATTGAAGTGAAATTAAAATAAAGAAAAGATGAAATGAAAGATGACAAGCTGAGGTCAGCCAGAGGATTAGAGAGAGAGAGAGAGAGAGAGAAACAGCTGTTCACTGAGCACACACACATGCGCTAAGAGCATGCTAACACGCTAAAGGGCTGCATTTGAGGACCTGACTGAAGCCTTAAATGCTTGAATGAAAATCTGCACTACAAACTGAACTGACTGATCCCACACGTGAAATATTATATTATTAAATATCCAAACAAGTGTGAAAACCTATCCACATCCAGCAGAAGAAGAAGTATTCAGATCTTTTACTTATGTAAAAGCACTAATGCCACAAAAGGATGGAAGTATTATCAGCTGAATGTACTTAAAGTGCATAGTGCAGTAAAATGTTCCCTGTCAGTGTTTCTATATTAGATCTGATGTTTCTGGATTAATATATTCCTGCTGCATTAATTATTGTATGTTGTTGTTTAAGGTCGAGCTCACTTTAACTACCCTAGAACGTCAATTAATAGCCCGGGTCGTCGTTTGCGTGATCCTGTTTAAATAGATCTAAATTAAAAACTAGGCAAGCTAGAGCGTTCATTCTGTTTGCAGCAGAAAGCTGAAGGCTTCTGTCATTCAGGTCGTGGCGTTGTGACGTCATTACGTTACTTAACGCGCTGTGAAAAATCGTTTGATGGCCAGATGAGTGAGAAGAGAGGCGCCAAAGGAGCAGCTAAGCAGGTTGATAGTATGTCACAGAGAGATTAGAGAAACGTTAGTTAGTAGTTTAGCATAGTTTAGTAAATATATTAAACTACTAAACCAGGGGAATTCAGTTAGAATTCAAAGAGGTCCAGTTAGAGAAAATTTGACTAACTTGCATTATCACTCAGCACCATAATGTGTAGTTGTATCAACATATCAGTCAGTTTTCACATTAAACTGGAGCAACAATAAATAACTACTGTAATAATACATTCTAAATTTAAGTAAACTAAAATTAAGTGCCTATTTTTTTTTTTTTTAGAAAAAATGAAATAAAAAGTGTAGCTCTAAGTGATGAAGCTTAGTCTTAACCATTTTTTTAACAAATGAACAGCTGTAACGCCTCCTCTTCTCTTTCATTACCTCTTATAAACCTCTTTCCCACTTTCTCTTGTTCAGTGAGAAACGTGAGCTCTAGTTTGTCCTGCCAGCTCGGACTGGAGATCTCTGAGATGTTCTGGTTCTGAACGGCCCGTGGGAGGAACGTACATGTAAAAATCTCTACATTCTTGATTAAAAGCCATGTGAAATATCTTTTCCCTTTCGTCTCCTCTCTTCGTGTGTGTGTTTCCAAAACGTCTCGACTCGAAAGCATCAAAATAAACAGATTTGATTGGCTGAGCAGCGTTACATGAGACGTTTGGAGCACAGCGATTGGTCTGAGTTTCCTGGGCCGCTAAACCAGGACAGTAAATGCTAGAAAAGCTGCGCAGGTTAAAATAAAAACGCTCCGTCACGAGGTGGGAAGTCTCAATAATAAATCGGCTGTAGGTCGGCGGTCGGGAGAGGACGGCGGCTGGGTCCGGATCCGGACAGCGGTCCGCCTATTAGTGACCTCTGTACTAAACTATAAACTAAATTTTACTTTATAGTTTTCATAGTAGGTCTAGCTGTAGCATACTGTAGTAGCATTAGTTAACAGGATGATCAAGCACTTACAAATTAAACGCTTTTTGGACTAAAATACTTTTATAGTTCAAATAACTTGCACAGTGTCAAGAAATATTTTGTTCATCTTTATACATTTAGAAATATTTTGGATCAATATGTTGTGTACGTTTATTTTGTTATTTGCCCAATTTTTGTAATTCTTTTGTAATTCATCGCACAATTTTAAAAAACTTTTATCAAATTATTACGGTTTATTGACTTACATAACCTTTTAGCTTAGCTTGAACAGATTTTATGGATATGAACCTGGACCGTTTGTATTGCTGAGTTGGAAGGGGTGATTCCTTTACCACAGCATACTGGTAAATCTGAATTAATAATACGTAAGTTTAAATATTCATTCACGATCTAAGCAGCTTATAGCTCAAGAAGGTGACCTGGTGGGCTTCAAGAGGTTTCATATGTTCCAAAGAACGCCTATAAAAACCAGACCAGGCGTCTAATTGAGACCTGTTTTATTTGTCAAAACATGTAGCCACACCAGGTTAGTTAGTGCATCATCTGTAAGAACTCTGAAGACCAAAACACTGAACCATCAACCTCCTCACAGAGACTCCTCAAAGTGCAACCAGGAAGAGGAAGAGGAGGAGGAGGGGAAGGCAGAGCAAGAAGATGAGGAATGTGGAGGAGATAAAGGAGGAGAGGCGATGAGAGGGAGAGATAAAAGAGAGGGGGGAAGGAGAGAGGAGACGAGTGTTTCCCATCCAAACAGACACTTCAGGTGATATGGGGAGAAAACGCCTCGTAAAGAACGACAACATCTCTCTCCCGTTCCCTCTCTTATCTCCTCGCCACAGTCTGAGCGGAGGAAGGAGAGGTGATTCAAGGTGAAGAACGAGGCGGCCATATTAAATAAAAATGAGAGGAGAAACGGAGGGAGGGAGAAAAGGAAGAATGTGGGTGAGGAAGGAGCGAATAAAGGAAGGGAAGAGGAGGACGGGGAGAGCAGAAGAAGGGGAGAGGGGGAAGGAGGAGAGAAAGGAAGGAACAGAAGAAAGTGAATAAGAGTAAAACAGAAGGAAAAGGAGGACAAGACGGATGGAAAGAAAGGAAAAAGATTAGAAATGAAAAGGTAGGAGTGAAGGGAGAAGAAGGGAAGGAAAATAAATGAGTGAAGAGGAAGGACGGGTAAGGAAATGAGAAAGGAAAGCAGAGGAAGGAGGAGACGACAGAATGGGGAAACTGGTGAAAAAATGGACACAAAGGAAGGAGTGCTGGCTGCACACTGAAGGATAACTGAGCCGATTTTGGGTCTGGATCGCCCTCCTGACAATCGTGGGGGGGGTTCCCGAGCCGGGGGGGGGGTCGGAACAGATTATCGGCCTAAATGACCCTGTAGTGTGAGAGGTTTACAGAACGTGAAGGACGCCAACTGGATCGGAGGCTCCTCTGATCAGAAACCTGCAACAGCCAATGACAGTAAAATGCAGGTATAGAATCAGCAGTAAAATCTGATCAAAAGCGCTGAAAAGGTTTGATGACTTAGCCCCAAAAAATGGTTTAAAAAGCTTTTTTCCTCGCAGGTTATACTTCTACTACGTTTGCGTGGTGTCAGTGACGCAGCCTGATGCCTTCTGATCTTTGGCATTAGACGCTCTCCCAATCGAGTTGTATTAAGGATTCTTAAAGTGGCGAGTCTCTTACAGTCTGCCTCCATGTTTGTTTAAAGACCAGTTTGATCACGTGAGATTCTGTGAGATCTTAGAGAAACTACTCAGCATAGACGCAGAGTGCGCGCTCCCACGTTTGGGCTGAATCATGTGTTTGAGTTCGTCTACTGTCGTGGTGTCTGTGGTATCTGAGAGAGAGTAACGAAGGAGACGGGAACGAAAAGTGGATGAGAATGAGTAAAGAAAGGAAAGGAGAGACGGAAAGAAAGAAAGACCGAAGGAAGGAGAGACAGAAAGAAGGAGAGACAGAAGGAAAGAAAGATGGAAGAAGGAAAGATGGATGAAAGAAAAACGGAAGGAAGGAGACACAGAAGGAAGGAAAGACAAAAAGACGGAAGGAAGGAAGGAAAGACGGAAGGAAGGAGACATGTAAGGAAGGAGAGATAGAAGGAAGAAAAGATGGAAGCCCTTTTGCTCTATAAAACCTCTCTGAGCTCAGCAGACCGCTGCGTCATTTTCTGCCTCAGCGCTGAAGCAGTTAACACACACACACACACACTAACACACACACACACACACTAACACACACACACACACACTAACACACACACACACACACACACACACACACATCTCTGCCAGTCATAAAATCCCTGGACCCTGCAGGCCAGAGCGTGACGAGGGCAGAGGGCGTCCCACTGTGTTGTGTGTGTGTGTGTGTGTGTTAGTGCATTTGTGTGTGTATGTGTGTGAGTGTGTGTGTGTGTGTGTGTGTGCGTGCACGTCGTTAAGACAAAGACATATAAAGAAGCACAAAGGTAAAAAAACGTCTTTAAGGTTGAAGTCAGCAGACTGTGAAAATCCTGCCGGCGGACAGCAGAGGATGAAGATTAGTCAGGTGATGAAGATGAAAATGATTAAGATGAAAATGATCACTTATACAGACCAGAATCGAGCATCACAAATTCTCAAGTTTGACAACACAGTTTGAACTCAAGGTCCACTTACTAGCTTTTTCTGGAGCTTTTTATCGTCTCTCCTGGTCTTCATCAGTGGGCAGAGTTTGCTCAGTTGAATGATGAAAATGAAGATGGTGACTGAGATCGAGCACAGAATGAACTACTAATACTGGTACTTAGAGATGGGAATCACGATACGATATTATCACAATACTTATGTCACGTTATATTATCACGATACTTATGTCACGTTATATTATCACGATACTTATGTCACGTTATATTATCACAATACTTATGTCACGTTATATTATCACAATAATTATGTCACGTTATGTTATCACAATACTTATGTTACGTTATGATATTATCACGATACTTGTCACGATATATTATCACATAATTGTGTCCCCAAAGGAACACTCGTGGATTGGAAACGCATTTTTATAGTACCAAAAAGTAAAAATCTCATGTACAATAATAATACACTGATACTTTACCTTTGTGTAGCGATACAGTAGTTCTATGGAAAACATCGTGATACTATGCTGTATCTATTTTTTCCCCCCACGCCTACTAGTATCTCTATTGTTAGTGATACTACAACTGATACTGGTACTACTACTGGTACTGGTACTATGATACTTCTGTGGTAGTGGAACTACTACTGGTACTGAGACTACTACTGTTACTACTGTGGATTCTGTTACTGCTAGTATTACTCCTGTTAATGTTATGACTGTTACTACTTGTGAATCAACCAAACAGACTAACGCAGGTTAACCTTTCACCTTCTGCTGCCCGCAGGACAGCGGCTCTACGCTGCTGTCAGCAGCTAAACGTGTCCAGAGGAAGAATCTAAACCCCTCTGATCTAAGTTGAGGACAGACTGACGGACATGTATCACCATCCTGCAGCTAGCAGGGCTAACAGTCCTCTAATGCTCTAATGTTTGTGTTTAAACTGGTCAAACGCTGAGTCTGACAGGAAGAGAGCTACAGGAAATGAACACCAAACAGGAAGTTGTAAAGAGAAGAACGCAGCAGACTCAGGTCGCTTAGTGGATGAAGACGCCGTAATAATCACGTAAGAAAAGGAAGCAAGGAGCTGCTGGTGGTTATTTTGTATTTTCTCATTGATGAAGTCATGTTTCTCTCTCTCTCTCTCGCGCTCTCTCCAGTAGCTGTCACTTCCCTCGCCGTCACCTGTCAGTCAGGATGCAGACGGAGGCGGTTGGCGCTGCGACTGCCAGTGACTGTACACTTGGCAGAAGGTCCTTTAACACCTCGAGTTGTACTCTCTCCCTCTCTCTCTCTGTCTCCAGAGACTCTCTGCTGACAGTCGTGATTGTCACTTAGCATCTGCTGCAAATTACTGCACTCTGTTCCTGAAAATACTGCACTACTGACGCTGTTACTGTCAGGAAAGTTACTTCTGATACAGCTACTGTTACCACCGGCGGAACTACTACTTATACTGCTGCTGGTGGATGGTAGGTACGTGAATAAAATTTCAGCATGGTTCAATGCTAAAACAAGTTGTAGAGATAGAAAGAGGTTTAAATATCCTTTAAAATGATACCAAGACCAAGACACAACACTGGTCATTTGAAAGCTGTTTTCTGCTGAAGTCAAAGCAAAAGCTGCTGCTTCTTACGTCCTTCGTCAATGGAAGCAGATTTTGATGGCAATAAAACTCCCAAGTTCGTCGTTCAAATTCATTGACATTTCGTTCACTTGTAGTTTAGCAATTAAACTAAATGTCTGTTACAGTTTAAAGGACGTTTTTACCCACTTTCAGCAAATAAACAAGACGATTTTGTGACCGACAAACTTTGGCGCGCTCACAATGCCAGTATTTCAACGGGAAAGACGGAGACTTGAAACGAGGAGGTATCTATGGTTCTTCTGGTGGTGTAATCAATCAGAACCCGGAGGATCCAACAGGACAACCCAACAGGAGCAATTATTACCGTAACACCGCAAGTCGCCTGAGAAAAACCAGAGTAAGGTCCATCGGAACCAAGATGGCAGCCACGATAGTGGAGATAGTCGCGTACCTACTGTTAGAGAGACTACTACTGATACCCCTACTATTACCATCAGTGGAACTACTATTGATAATGATACTGTTGCTGTTAGTGGTACCACAATACTGATAACAGTAATTTGACTGGTAGTTGTACTTTTACCTATACTAATACTCCTGTTAGTGAAAATACTGCTGATACTTGTCAGTGGTACTACTATACTTGTAATTCTACTGGTTGTGGAACTCTACCAATACCGATACTGGTTCTGTTAGTGGTACTACTGTACTGATACTACTCCTGTTAGTAAACCACTACTGATAATAGTGGTGATACTACTGCTAGTGGAACTTGTACTGATAGTGCTGTTAGTGGAACTACTGCTACTTACTGCTACTACAACCAGGCCTTGCTTAAAATAACATTCCTGTGGTGAAGTTTGGACCTGTCGAGCTTCCGTCCACATCTCAAATGTCTGGTTTTAAAGACTTTAGACCCGCCAGGTAGTGAAGATCGATCGTGTGTTTTTATTCATCTGAAACAATGACAGTATATCAGGATATTCGATAATCTAAACCGAACCAAACCCTGTTCTTTGTTCTCTGTGTCTTTGTTCTGCTGCTGCTCTCCAACACCACAGTCACACTGCGAGTGCATTCATGCTAGCAGCATCTGTACAGCTGCTGCTGCTGCAGCAAATAACAAGCTGCCATGTTGTCTGTGTGCGTTTTCCTGCACACAGAGTTCAGCAGCCCGGTGTAGAGAGCAGCTGTACAGCACCTGACCTTTGACCCTGCCTCCAGGTGTGTCCTGAGTCATACCACCTGCTACCAGCCCTGTTTGAGGCACGCACACATCCTAACATACACATGTTTGTTCCTCTATCCCTGTGAGGACATCCCATTGTCATAATGCATCTTACCTTAACCATCACTCGTTAGAGCGAGTCCTATACCGCGCTGTGATTGGCCAGCTGTGTATTCGGAGCGTGGCTTAGCGAAGGGTCAATTGCAAACTGAGGGGAGCAGTAAACTTTTCCTTGCTGGATATTTATTTGGCAGTTTCTGAAACCGGTCCAGGCACAACACGAGACGTGTGTCCATGTGTGTAGAGACGGCGGAGACCAGAAAGCTAATGTGGCTTTTTTCAGTCATGAAAATATAGTTTATAAATTACTGCAGCTTTCTGATTGGCTGATGCAGATATAGGGGGTGCAATCGAATCCAACCCAAATATATGAAAGGTACATTTAAGAGCACGGCACATGTAAGTTATGTAATTTGTCATGACATAACCATGTAGTGTGGATAATCTGGTAAATATTATTATGAGAAATGCGACCGAAAAAAAACGCTCAGTGCCCAGCCGTGTTTACCATGTTGTAAAACGTGGCGCTCCCATTGCTATGAATTGAAAAAAAGACGCCGGCATCAGGAAAAAACGCCTTAACCTTCAGAAAGCGCCTCTTCCTGCGAAGACCTCAATTTTTGTGATCAGATTAAAGTCCCCACCGAGACACAAAAACATGAAACCAACCAGGGCTGACCCCGAATAGTCTAAGATTTGAAGGAGCGGAGCCTGATTCAACTGTCAATCTCACAGTCAAAGCTTCGCAGTGAAACACGGATCACGCCATTTTGGCGATATGGGGGTGCTCAACGTCTGATTTTTCAAAGAACTACCAGTTTGCTCCCAATAAGTTAATTTACAACGTATTACAATAAACATTTCAACGTTTGATGCTGGAAACAAACATGTAAAAAGAATAAAACTTTCCTAACCCGGGGGCGTCAGTGCGCATGAGTAGGCGTGGCGTGTATGGGTTTAGTGGCAGAAGATGGAAGAAAATACATTTAATTTGTATTGCACTTTATATTTGCGCAAATCCCAAAGTGCTACATGATAAAACAGGTAAGTTCTAAAAAATATAATTAAAAAAATGTATTTGATTTATCACCGTTGATGAACCACACAAAGAATATTTTATCGTTTTTAAATAGCCGGCTACTTGAATTAGACCCGCGAGGAACCGCGGCGTGCGCGCAGCTTTCGGCAGCACGGAATGCACGCAAAACTCTGCACATGATCGGGGCGAGAGAGAGCTCGCAATCGCCGCGCACAAAAACACACGATTGGACTTTCAGCGGACTGCAGGCAGGACTCTAAGATTCTGATTCGACTACGTAAACTCTTAGTCGGGGACTCGGCCCTGAAACCCACATACATGGTGATACGTGTAGTGTTTGTGCTCCCCTTCACCTCCTCCCCCTCCTCCAAATTTTTTTTTTTGCAGAACCCACGCTCCTCCTCCTCCTCCTCTCTCCATGTCTGCATTTTACTGTCACTCGCCTGTTATGTTCTTGTGTGTGTGTGTGTGTGTGTGTGTGTATGTGTTAGGCCTCAGGCAGGTTTCCGTTCCACTTCGCTTGTGTTGTTGGAGCAGGTGGCAAGACGACACACACAAACACACACACACATGAAAACATGCAATAACACACTAACAAAATTATGCGTCTTGTGTTTTTGATTTCTGGCTCCACATAAAAGTAAAACACACACACACACACACACACACACTGATCTTTGTATTGACTCGTCTCAGTGGCTCAAACACAATCACAGCCCTGAGGGGGCGACCGAGATAGACAGAGACAGACAGAGATGGAAAGAGAGAGAGAGGCTGAATAGGAGACTGAAGGAGTTCCTTCACGGTTCTCGACGTTCTCTATAGATCAGTTAAAATAAACTGCTGCATCGGAACAAAAGAGCCGAGCATGAGAAGATTTCATATTTCACACTGATTGTTTTTCTTCCCCTTAGTACATTTAATCAAGAACTGTACGTGAGTTTGAGGTGCCGTTCTCCACTTTCACATATTATTCACTCCGTCACTACATTAATTCAGATTAATAAAACAAAATATAGTCGACATAATATGATATATGGGATAAAAGAAGGTAAAGCCGAGGAATTCATTCTTTTTGTACGTTAAGTACATGTTCATACTTTTACTACGGTATTGTTACTTGGTCAGATTTAAGTAAAATCTGGCGTGGCGTTTGCCGTGCTAGCATGCCCAAATATGCTAAGGAGCGCTAAACAGTAAGTACAGCTGCTGGGAATGTCTTTAGTTTTGCAGGTATTTGGTCATAAATCAAAGTACTTTGTCCCGATGATGGTGCTACATGAAAAATAAGAGGATCACCAAAGGTATTACGTTGCCGTTCCCAGAGCGTTTCGAGCGCTTGCATGGCTGAAAAAATACACTTCAAATCACAAAAGGCATCACTTCATCCAAAGTGGGTTCAAATCAAGGGGCACCTGGACCTGGTTGGAGATACTCAAATACTTTTTTCAAGGACCTTAAGTCCAGTTAGAGAACCTGGATGACTGAGACTCTTCACAGACGTCATCTCTTCAGATTCAAAAGTGAGCTTCAGTCGTACAGCAGGTATAAAAACCTTGGAGACCTAAATGTAGGCGAAGAAACACAAACACAAGAGGAGCTCACAAGTCAAGGACAGACGAGAGTTCGGCTTCCAGAAAGAAAAGGACCGATCTTGTTTTTGTGGTTGTAGCTGACAAGCTAACCTGCAGACTGAGCAGATTCCCTGCTGGATGTTTGTGTCGGCAATTTGTGAAACAAGTCCAGGCACAACGCGAGACGTGCGTCTCCGTGTTTGTAGAGAAGCTGGAGACCAGAAGGCTGACGCGTTGGTCGATTCTTTCAGCGGCAGAGCAGGGACAGTCCTGTTTCAAACAACAGCTGCTTTCTGATTGGTTAATGCAGATATAGCGGCTGGACAAAAAAAGTATTATTATGATGATATAATATTCCTCAATAACAATACAACAAACGGCCATTAAATATTTGATTTAATTCATTTGAATCACAAACGAAATAGCTCTTATTTTCTCTATTAAGATATTTTTTTGTTAGGGAAAACAGATTTTACTTGTGCTTTTTTCCTCGCATATCATATTTAATTTAAAAAAATTGTGAATATTCTGCCTCAGATTTGTGGAGTGATCCACTGTTTGGCATCATTTGTTTGTTCTGACCATAAAGTTTCGCAAAGGAAGCAGAAACCAGCCTTTAAACCTAAAAAAGAAATAATAACTTAACATTTATTGTGTGACGGCGGGGTAACAGCAGTCGGATCTGAACCCGGGTCCGCAGCAGTCGGATCTGAACCCGGGTCCGCAGGGTACCAAACATGCAACACCAAAGAGCCAGGCTCGTCGGCACGGCAGTCACATCGCATACTCGACCGCGGCGACGTTGGTCCGTCACATATCGTCATAATTATCTATACCGCATAACATGATGCCTTTTTCATCATGATAACATTTTTGTCCATTTCAGCGCTACATGCAACCAAAAAATTATAAAACATCCATTTCTGTCTGTCTGTAAAGAGTTTTTCTCCAAGGAGAGAGTCATGACGTAACCTAAGTATGAATCTGCTGTTATATATTATTATGATCTTACAGTCTGATGACGTCTGGCTCTCTGCCGACTTTGCTTCCTGTTTACATTCTCACTCGAGTCAGTAATCAGAAGAAAGGGCTCATAATGGAAACAAAGATGGAGGAACTTTTAAACCTTCGCTCAGATTCTGCTGGAGACAGCTGAGAGTCCTGGAGCGTGCTCAGTGAACACGTGGTAACCTTTCAGCAGCTGACAGCAGCTCTGTCAGGAAGACTCGGACCTGAAAGTCCTTTTAGACTAATTACACAAAAACGGAGGTGTTTGTCGACTGAGCTCTGACTTTGCAGCTTCGGCTGGACACCTGGACGAGCTGTACCTGTCTGACTCCGCCTGTTAGTATAAAGACAAACACAGAGAGGGCAGAGAGGATTGTGTTGTGCTGAGTGATGTCCGTGTTCAGGAATGTGCGCTAGGAAAAGAAATGTGGGCCTTGCTTGTGGTTGTTACAAAGGCCTCTTTGTGACCAGCT
>JAPMOB010207530.1:0-62179 GCA_029875015.1 Lepomis gibbosus
TAATGGCTGTGTGATGTGTTATTTTGAGGGGACAGCAAATTTACACTGTTATACAAGCTGTACACTCACTACTTTACATTTTAGCAAAGTGTCATTTCCTCAGTGTTGTCATATGAAAAGATTTACAAATATGTGAGGGGTGTGCTCAAATTTGTGAGATACTGTAGGGGATATTTTATCATACGTTATCATACATAACTTGTACATTTAAATAAAACAGTTTCTAATTTTAAGTAATATTTTCTAGTAGTAGTTATCAAAATTGTCTGTGGTACACTTNGGGAGGTTAGCCAGCGTTAGCACTTTTTTGACTTGATTTTTAACAAGCATTTCATGTTGACTTTTCTAAAGGAGGCATGGAACACCCAGCTTGTATTTTGGAGGAATTGAAGCAGTTTGTCGTAAATGATGCCCCGCCAACTGTGTATTACATCCCAGATTTCATATCGGAAGATGAGGAGTCCTACCTCCAAGAGCAGGTGTATAAGTCTCCAAAAACTAAATGGACCCAGCTGACGGGCAGAAGGCTTCAGAACTGGGGAGGGATACCACATCCCAAAGGCATGCTGGCAGAAAAGATGCCTGACTGGCTCCAGGCGTATTGTGAGAAAATTTCCTCTCTAGGTGCGTTCAGCGGCAAAACAGCCAATCATGTGTTGGTGAACGAGTATAAACAAGGAGAAGGGATTATGCCTCACGAAGACGGCCCTCTGTACCACCCTACTGTCACCACCATTAGCCTGGGCTCTCACACCCTCCTTGACTTCTACACGCCCGTCGGCAGCCCGGAGGACGATGCACCGCAGACAGAGGAGAACCGCTTCCTCCTCTCCCTGCTGGTGAAGCCGCGCAGTCTTCTGATCCTGCAGGATGAAATGTACCAGCGTCTCCTTCATGGCATCAAGCCCTGCGCCCAGGACACGCTGACAGACAAGGTGGTGAACCTGTCTGCTGCCGGGGCCCTGCCGGGGGAGACACTGACCCGAGGCACCAGAGTGTCACTGACCATACGGCACGTACCCAAAGTTTTGAAGATGAAGCTTATCCTGGGGAAGAAATAAAGAAAGACTGAATGTTGACATGTTTGTTTGTTTGTTATGCTACTTTACGCTGACTTTGCCACTGACTCCACCAAGCATAATATCGATGGGAGTCTCCTCTAGGCTGCTTTGTTTTTCACACGTGTCTATAATGGATCACTTCCAGCTTTGTTAAATATCTGTGCTGCTTCAAGTGATCTCACTGTACCTCTGGAGCTGTAGCAGCTTTTCTGGACATTATACATAGAGGGCTGCAACTAGAAACTGTTTAAACATTTGGTTCATCTCTCACATAATTTAAAGATGATGGGCTCTATGTAGCACATATCTATGGAACAAATGACACAATTAATTACAGAGTTAAATTTATGTAATCAATAGCCACAAAACTATTGAAGTATTCAGTTTCTTCTCAGAAAGCCAAGTATATATGTGCAATTCTGAAGCTGTAACCACCAAACGGTATTTTTCAGTTGATAAATGATTGTAATCATTCAATTGTTATTGTTGATTCAACCACTTCTTGTTTCCCCACTACATACATAAAATAGATCTGAAATAACAATTTGTTGTGCTCTGTGTATGCTTTGCTGATTGTGGATTGATTTAAGGGCTACAATTAAGAGTCAGAGCGATAAGCACGGCCGATATAAGTGGTCGATTTGAGCTTTTCACAGGTGTATTAGTAAGTAGCAGCAAGTAATAGCTGTAAAGATATGTTGCAGGTCATTAAGAACTGACACTGACGCAATTGCATATTTTGTCCACTAGAGAGCACAGACATTTTCATTGTCCAACTGTAGTAACATGTTCTGCTCAGTATGTTGTTTATAGGCCACAATATAAGGCTTATTTAAAAATCTACTTTAATTTCTAAATAAGCATGTGAATGTAATTCAAATCGAAAGTTTCAGTTGATAAGTGTTGAAGTTAGAAAATGTGCCTGGACTGTTGGGACACAACCTGCCTGCTGATCTCAGAAATATTATGCAAAGTAGCAGCACAGAAGTCATGTGGGCTAAAACGGTTGTATTCTAAAGACCAGTTTCTGTCCAGCACAACTGAAAGGCTTTGTCATAACATGCTCTGTCCTGAAAATGCACTGACTTTCACTTTGGTGTTAAATCATATTTCACAGGAGAACAACAAAACAATGGAGCCACAGACAAAACGCTGGAAAGGGTCAGAGTGTGACACTGGCTCCTGGGCTGCGTATCCTGTACTGTCAGATGAGCAGTCACAAGACATCGAGCTGATAGAGGCGTTTGCTGCACCCATTGTCAACAAGAAGGAGACATCTCGACTTGTCCGGGAGCTGCACAACCTCTACCCACTGAAGGGCCTTCAGCACATTAAGAGGGTGCGGGCGGTCAAGGAGGAGGGCAGCCCTCACCCTTTGGAAGTCCTTGTGTGCCTCGTCACCGATGCACCAGACATGAAGGCGGCCAGCGTGGACTCTCTGCTCCCCTCAGATGGAGTAAGACGTGACGGATTAGGTGAGCCTTTTGTGGTTAAGGTCCCTGCGCGCCCCCCCTTGACCCGACCCCAGTTTGAGCTGGCGAGCAAACACTGGCCCACCTCCTTTCATGAGGACAAACAGGTAACCGTCGCCCTGAGAGGAGAACTCTTCAGTCCGCCTCAGAAAGCCAAGATGCACATGTACATGATGGCTGCTTTGACCGCTGCCAAAGCAGGGAATGAGTTGGGAATGGGGGCAGCGGGGGCCGTGGTGGTCGACCCAGCAATGGAACGAATCATTGCAGTGGGCCATGACTGCAGAGGTGACCATCCCCTTCATCACGCAGTCATGGTCTGCATTGACCTTGTGGCTCGGAGCCAAGGCGGCGGATGTTATTCTTTTGACAGATATCCTGCTTGCCGATTTCGGTCCCCTATTTCGGACTCCTTTCAGAAGGTTCCTGATGCAGAGGCGAGCTCTCAGCCGTACATATGCACTGGGTATGACCTTTATGTGACCCGAGAACCTTGTGTTATGTGTGCCATGGCGCTGGTACACTCCCGGATAGGTCGTGTCTTCTATGGGACTGCCTCTGCCGACGGGGCCCTAGGGACCAAATATAAAATCCACTCGCAGAAAGATTTGAACCATCACTTTGAGGTTTACAAAGGAGTCTTGGGAAAGCAGTGTGAAGATCTAAATGGTTCAGACAGCCACAAGAAAAGGGAAAGTTTCCTGGAAAGTAGATAATGTCCAGCTGCCTGGAGCTGAAATTTGAGTTCTAGTTATCACAGGTGTAATAAATAAATAAACCACTGTTTTATATAAGCATTTATTTTAAATAAAGTTTTAAATCATGTGCTGCTTGTTGTATTGAGAACATGTGTAGATGAAAACTAATAAGAAGGTTCCCACCACAGTGCACACTTACAGGCTCGTTGGAAGGATTAAAGAGCCAATGACCCTCAGGACTAAGTTTGGGTACGTTAGGGCGTAGGTCCAGATAAGGGAGCATTTGTTTTAAATAGGATGCAAAACAGCTCAATAAACTGAATTGTAACTCATTTACATTCAGAATTAAGCTGCAGATTTGAATCTGGTTATGCACTACCTACAGGCAATGGCTGTCCAAGTTTTTCTTTTTAAAGATGCTGGTTTGTGGGTGTGCAATCTTGGAAAGCATGTCCACTGTACTGTAACACTGACAGGCCCTGCAGTCTCGCAGACTACATGTACCACCCACTTTATTTCAAAACGCCCTGTGTAACAACTTCCTGGATTACTGGACTTATTTTAACCCAAACCATGATGTTTTCTTAAACCTAACCAAGTGGCTTTGGTGCCTAAACCTGACCAAACTGTGACGGTTTAGAAGGTGTGTCCTATAGTACTGCGCGCCTGCAGATAAGACTTATTTACATGCACCACGCTAGAAATATTCATTAAACTGAGTAGGTGCCATCTTTGGGTTCCTTATCGAGTTCTAAAAATACACCCATGCTGTGTACACGCTGACAGACCTACTTGACTTGACGGCCAGTGTTTCAGGGCTTCCACTGCAGCTGCATCTGTCAATACAACTCGGACTACGAACTGAACCCAGAACGCTTCCGATACCAAAATCTTGTCTCTCGCCTACAGATGATGCATTCATATATAGATATGTTTATAGAGATTACTTTGTGAGTCTAGGTTTTCATATTTACAGCAGACACTACCAAAAACAATACATTTAAATTTGTTTTCTCACATTAACCTGCATGGGACATTCAAACACACGTAGAAATACAGATTCAGATCGTGACTAAAACAGTCAATGTTTACCTTAAGATTTTGTGAAGTTTGATGTATCAAGATCGGAGATGCTATAATTTTCCTTGTTGGCAGTGGGCTGGAAGTGCTGGTTCAGAACTGCAGGTGGTACGCCTCTTCACTGACTTAACTAACTGAAGTGACATTGTATGTCCTTGTTTTTTAAAGCCTGTCGGGGAGAGCAAGGTGAGTAGAGCCTAATTTTACTATTGGCAACTTTAAATGGAGAACAACATGGCAGTAATGCCTCCAACTGACATAACAAGATGTGGTGCATCCTTGCGAATTATCACTTTGGATCCAAAATAAACTGTTTTCATAATATGACTGTCTTAAAAAAGTAGTTGAGCCACGTGGGAGTAAGGGTCAAATGTCATGGAAACTCAACATTTCATTGCATTTCGATCGTGTAACATTGCAGCTACATTTTTGATATATGTCCTAGTTGTCTTCCTGTCGATCATGTCCCGTGCCAACTGACGCATGAATTTCCCATTCTGTAGCTCTCCCACTGCTCTGTTCACAAGAGGACTAGAATGCGTTTGTCTCCCATTTATAGAAGCATGGCAAGATAGTTTCTAGTCTGAAATTAATGTCACATCATTTTGGTAATAAAATAAAGAATGTACATTGAAATAGCTGGCTCAACTATATCCCCCAGATATTTTGGCTCAAATCAGCCCATCCCTGCCATTTTTACCAAACTTGCCATCCAGCAATTTAGAGCTAATATCATGCTGACTGTATGGCCTCACACTGTAACTTCCTGAAACACTAACGTGAGATTTTTTCAAACGTGTCAGCAATTCACACAAGAATTATGACTATTTAATGGCGATCTTAAAAAAAAAGTGCTTATCACGTGCACTTACGTTGCACTTAACTTTTTCCAGGTACTAACTATACCTACAGTTAGCCCTGACATTTGTTTCAAACTATGTGGTATACAAGTTGATTTCAGATCAATTGTATGCATTCTGATGAGTGTTTCTAAGCTTTTTCATGTTACTCCTGTGGAATTGTTGTAACACTGCATATTTACATCCATTTTAGTGACACCCAGGGTAGGCAGGCATTAGTGCTTTTACAGCGGAGCCTACTGTCAATACAATTTAACAGCACACATCAAAGATACATAGTAAAATATGTTCTACAATCATTGGGAACCATACAATGCAACCAAGGACAGATGGAACACTTGGAGGGCGCAAACATTTTAATTAGATCAAGAACAAGAAATATCAATAGTACTATGAGCTATGGCCAAACAAAGCAGGACTTGCTGCTTTGTTTATAGCAAAAATGCATACTCTAAAGAGAGCAACTACATGGATTAAGTATCACACGGACGCTGTAGACCTCCCTCAGTAAACACTTAATCTGACAACAATAACTGTCTCATTTCTACATACAAGACGTTTTCTTTAACATACATGACATTCACACGCAAAAAAAAACCTAATGAAAAAAGCCTGCCCTGTTTTGATTGAGCTACAAATGAGAAATGATTCACATACCAAGGACATCATGCAAATAAAGAGTATGATTCCAATCTTCACATAAGTCTGACACCCATTACAAAATGAGAGTGTACCAATAAATGAGCCACAGGATCCTCCCCTTAGGAAGTAAACATTTTTGAAAAAATACATCTGGGACATCTTTGTGGCTAGAAACGTACTCACAGTTTGTGTTGCCATGTAAATTGAGGGCAAAGACAGGAAAAAAAAAAACCTCAACTAAAAGCCTCACTGATGCCTGGGCCAGCCCAGGTCTATGCAGGCCAAAAATACATCATTAAATTATATTCACATACGTTAGTAATAATACACATGGCATCCTGTCATCTACGAACCTACTCCTGTTTTTGTTTTTACATTTCACCTGGAACCTGATGTATCTAGCAACGACAGGGACGTTAACACAAACTGTATGACTTAGTACACACATCGGCGGAACAGACTAACAGGAATTCATGTTGCTATGAGGCACAGCGTTTACTAGAACTTAATACTTGTTGATGCCGAAAAGCCTCACTCCGTGTAGCTGTGGCAGCTTGGGAATCAGGACGCTCAAAAGTGAAGCAGTGTTTATGACAAAGTGCGCTGTGTCATACTTTGTGTAGAAACTTGCCAGGAAGTATCTGTGGAGCAAAAAAAAGACGGATTGATTAAAATATAAACCGCAAATTCCCTTTAAATCGATTCCTTATCGTGGGATCTAATACATACAGAATGATTGGGGAGATGGTGAAGAACTTTCTAGATGAAGTGAACTGCACGCCATAGTCAAGCTGTTCCCAATGTGTAAGAAGTCTGGCTTTTCCTTGGTCAGGGGTCTCAAAGGGTGTGCCTTTCACTGCATGCATAAACACATACATTCCCTGTAGAGACAAAAACACAGCCAGTAGTGCAGTCTGTATAGAACAAGACCATAGCTGACTGATTAAAGTGAGTGACTTGTGTTTTCTCCTAAATTCAATGAAGTTGGAGTTATTATAAAATACTGCAGGTTTTAGTGGAAATGTAAACAATATATGGAAACTGGAATGTAAAAGCAAATACAGTACGTAAAGCTGCTGGCTGTGGTACAAAAGCCCGTGTTTATTCTTGTCAGACAAACTATTGAGAAAAGACTGGGTTATTGCAAGAGTTCTGGATGTCTGAGCTGTGTTTAGTGCAGTCTAGAGGCAGAGGAATCCCAGCAGAAACAACACAGCCTCTGCTTTGTGCTTGTGTTGCTTGGGCCCTTGATCTACACAGCTATCTTGGGAATGACACTCATTTCCA
The DNA here is from genome assembly GCA_029875015.1 of Lepomis gibbosus. Classification (NCBI taxonomy): domain Eukaryota; kingdom Metazoa; phylum Chordata; class Actinopteri; order Centrarchiformes; family Centrarchidae; genus Lepomis; species Lepomis gibbosus. The sequence continues at coordinate 7,101 of JAPMOB010207530.1, forward strand.
ATGGCATGCCTCTCTGTCAAAACTCAGGAATTTAGCTTTAAATGGAAAACCTGCCTTACAGAGGGAAGAGCGATTAAGCTAAAATGCTGACATACAGCCAAGGCATAATAAGCACACTGCTGTTGTATTGTGTGGAAAACAATAGGCTATAGCTGACCTTAGCGGTTACTGTAATAGCCTTCCGTATTGGCTGTGATACACAATCCTTGTAAACTGCTTCGGGCTAGCACTACTTGATGATGTCACACACTTCGACTTTGTTTCTTTATTTGAGGCCAGCCATGTAACAATGAGCGGGGAAATTATAATAGGTCATGCATCAGGCTGGACGGTTTCCCCGAAATAGAGCATATATAAAAGCACACAGGAGCACAGGCAAGGCAGACAGTAACAGACACCAGGCTGTTTGGCTACACATGCACTCAAGATGCATTTAGCTTGTAAAGCTACAACTAACGCTGTGCTATTCAAAGCGTTACCATCAAAATTGTTTCTAAGAGTGACCTAGTTTTTTGGTTTGGCCTAGTGAGCAGCAGTGACAGTGTGAGAATGTAACTTACAAAGTTGTGTATAACGTTAGTTAGAGTCCACACCACTGGCACGCTGAAGAAGGGTATGCTCAAGAGCACAATGTGAAGTGTTCCAACACCAAGTGCGTAGGTCAGCCAGATCCCTCGACTGTTCATGACCCGAGTATTTGGGTTCACCTCACTGTGTGCCACACCCACATTCATTCTGGTCTGTGAACATAAAATATATACATATATACGCTAAACAATACACACTTCTGTGCAACATCCTTCCACCATTAATCAGACTTTGACAGAGTAAAAACTATATTAACCGTTATACAAGCTGTGAATCCGACAATCCTGTAACATTTTAAAAGAGCCCAGAAATTCAAATATACAGAAGTGCATCATTTACAATTTTCTAAAAGGCATACCTTTAGTTGAAGAAGCATTATTGCCATTGTAGCACTTTGCCCTCCCTGCAAGTCTAAATGTGATAGCAAAAAAAAACACCTTGCGCAACATGATTGAACTTTGCCCTGTGACATACTTTCAGTTGCCAGACTGGATTTAAGAAAATTAACAGGCAATGATGACTGTCCAACAAGGCCCAGTGCAAGCCAACATTTAGCAGTCAGTTTCATTATATACCCAGCCAGCCATTACATTTTTGATTTGACATCTGTTAATTGTTAAAAAAAAGACGTGTGTGTGTGTATATACTGTATATCTATCTATCTATCTATCTATCTATCTATCTATCTATCTCATTATTTATATATATACACACACACACACACACACACACACACACACACACACACCAAGTCTCAGTCTAACATTACTTGAGAGCCAAGTAACTGTCCACAGCTACTCTAGTGTGACTGCTACGTCTGAGATCCTGGTGCTCATTTCAGACAGATAAGAGATTCAAAGATTATGTTGAACAGATATTCGGTCTTATAACAAGACCGTTACTTGTAGCAAGCTAAGTATCTGTAATGACAGGAATGACTGACAAACTGGAGATAATCCTTTGACAAGATTTGACTATATTTACGTACAAATAATTCGTGCTCAAACCACTGTCACTGGCTTAGTCTATTTGCTGATTACTTTTCGTGGTTACAAACTGCACGACTGTTAAAAGTAACTTTAAATAAACTACAAAATCAAACTGATAGAACTGAAATCAACACTTCTTAGTGGACTAACAGCTGTTTTTAATGTCCATGGCTAAGTAACGTTAGACGTGTAAACATGAGACGTCCCTTGGACATACGTTTTCAGTACATAGTCCGGACCACACCACCACTATACTAAACCAAGTTGGTCAGTGTCATTAGGAAACAGTACGTAACGTTACGTCGTTAAAAGTGTAGCACAAAACACCCAGCATTTTAAACTTACAGGTAGTAGCGAGCAGTAGAGGTATTTCTAGAGACAACTGCTATGGAGAGAAATGGTGTATCTCCTTGTTGATGTGTGCAGTTCACAAGCGCAGACAGCGCGACGTAGACTGACCCGAGCGGAAATAGACGTTAGAGGCAATTAATTCCCTATGTTGACTTCTTCAGGCTGTGTCCTGCCTGCCCCCTGCAAGTTCTACGAAACAGCTGGTTATCTTAACTTTTGGACTACATCTATTTAAAGACAGGGTTAGTTAGAACTGTGTTTGGTTTTGGTATCGCAAAGCTACAGAAAGCTGGGTTTCTAAGTAGCCTGACAATAATGTGTACCTGTTAGTCTGAACTCAGGGTAAAATTCCCCACGTCTATTTTTCTGAGCCCGCCCTCGTGTCACTTCTTACCAATCAACGTGTAAAGAAGGGGGCGGGAATCAGGGCGCTTCCGGCGTGTGACTCGTGTCTGTTGTTTATGAAAGATTCAACGAGGGCTGCAATCAAAGGGAGTCGTGTATTCAAATACATTTTCAAATATTTAATAACGTTAATATCCAGTTTACTATGAGTTTGTAGCGTCGCCATGTAAGTTTACACTCAATTTGCGTTGCAATCGTACGCTAACGTTAACGGGCTCAATTTGCAGGGCAGATAACAGTTAAGTTAGCTAACGTTAGTAACAAGTCAAGCAAACGTTAAAGTTACTGTAAAATGCCTTTAACTGCCAGTTTATTTGTTGTGCAGCTTACTGATGCCCTGTTTTTCCATGTTTGTTTTGCATTTCTTTGGTGTTGAGGAAGACCTTATGGACATTGGGCTCAGAGACACTTTTGGACATATCTCAAAATATTAACAATAGCTAACGTTACAGTATGAATTAGCTTTTTCCTAACAATGCATGTGTGTACCCCTTAGTAGCAGACATGCATGTGTTTAAATATGGCTTTCTATCATGTCTACGTTGAAAGTCTGGTTCATGTGTTTTGCTGTGAGCGAACACATAGATCTCACTGAAATCTTCATCAATTTTCAAGATTTGCTCCACCCCCATGTAATGTTCTTGTTGTGACTGACACCCCCAAACTAACCCAGACCTTTCTTCAGCAGTTACCTTGAATCATGAAGCAGCTGCCTCCAGATACTGTGCGGCTGCTGTCCAGCTCCCAGGTCATCACCTCTGTGGTGAACGTTGTGAAAGAATTGATGGAGAATGCTCTGGATGCTGGGGCTTCAAGCATCGACGTTAAACTGGTACATTGTCTAAATGACACACTTTGGAAGAAGGAGGACTGTATTTATTATTTTTGCTAATATGCTTGATTAGTAAATTGTCTGTAAGAGGATTGGTCTCAACTGAGCTAAAAGCAATATGGGTAACATTAGTAGGCTTTAGTCATGGATACTATTTTTTGCATCAGGATTTGAAACTGAGTGTAACAAGTTAATCTCAGGGTGGTTTGGATATTGTAGTACTGGATAATACAATAAGTAAAATATCCAAAAAGGATTGTGTGAATGATCACTGTGCTTTAAATATGTTAATGAAAAAAATATATTTTTCCTGCGAGTAAAAGTGTGCTTTAATGGCCATTTAAATTGTTCAAGATCACATTTATGCATCGATTTCAATAGTATGTGTGTATTGACTTTCACCTTGCAGGAAAACTTCGGTTTGGACCGTATAGAAGTGCGTGATAACGGCCATGGAATCAAAGCTGCAGATACTCCTGTGATGGCCGTGAGACATTTCACTTCAAAGATCTGCAGCCACGAGGACCTGGAGCGACTGGAGACGTACGGCTTTCGAGGAGAAGCGCTGGGCTCCATCTGCGCCGTGGCAGAGGTGAGAAGTATTTAAGGTCAGATCAAAAGGAAAATAGGCAAATGGGAGACAGAATTACAAGAAGGGTTATACACATTGATCTTCTATACAAGTTGTATACATGCACTGAACTAACAACAACTCAAAACATTTCATCTCACTCATGCATGCAGTATTTTACAGATGACTTGACTCTTTGATTTTTCAGTATATATTAGGGTTTAAATATACAATCTGGTTTGTTGCAGTAGATAAACTGCCTGGCAACAAGATGGATTATTCTGCATTTTCCCTTCAGGTGGCTGTCATCACAAAGACAGAGGAGGATGACATCAGCACCCAGTACACCCTTAACTTCACAGGGGAGATTGTTTCTCAGAAACCGTCTCACTTGGCTCAAGGCAAGGCACCAACAACTGAATCGGTCTTATAGTGAGCAGCAAAATCAAGTGTTGCTTTTCATCATGAAATGTTAGAGTGGAACTTTATAAAATGTAATGGTACAGGAAGTAACACACCAACATTAAATGTTGGCCCTACAGTGTGTATCTGGGCTAGACCCTCAGCCTTATAGCAGGCAAAGTAAATAGTATGGCAAAAGCTGTTGTAACCCTCTGATGTTTGTGTTGTACAGGTACAACAGTGAGTGTACTGAAGCTTTTCAAGAATCTCCCAGTGAGACGGCAGTACTATTCCTCTACCAAGAAGTGCAAGGAGGAACTGAAGAAAGTGCAGGACCTGCTGATGGCCTACGCCATTATAAAACCAGACCTGAGGCTCACGCTTGTTCACAATAGGGTCAGTAACTCCCTTTTCAGATTTAACTTGGTAAACGTAAAATGATTCTGACAACTTTCACTGGTGGATATTATTTTTTATTCTGAAACTAAATCAATTATTAGATTTAGGCAAAGTTTATATTTATTATAAATATAAACTTTGCTATTTTATAAAAGCTATTTTATTTTTCCGCCAGCCAGTCAGCAGGTTTGTCTCTTAAAGTGATGCAACCAAAAATCTATTAAGTATCAAACACTAAATCTCCTGAGGACTTGAAAGGTGACAAATAAAGGCTGTTGTGGTGAGCTTGGTTTCATGTCAGTAAATGAAGTTCACAATAGGGTCAGTAACTCCCTTTTCAGGGATATCAAAATGTCCTTTAGAATGATCTTAAACAAATCCTACAGCACAAGTCACGTCTTATGATATGTGATCGTGCTCTTCTCCTTCCAAGACCTATAGCTGGTAGCTGTGTTTTTGATTGTTTGGAATTTACGGAGCACAGGACTGGACAGCAGACACGTGGATTATGCTTCATGAGAGCTGTGGGAAGTTTCTGTGGATGTCACAGTGCCTCTGTGGAAACTTGTCGGCCTTGGAATCCATTGTAACATGACATAATTCAGCATGAATTATGCTGATATCTGCTGATCTTTATGCGGGAATATTTTACCTTTAAGTCTACTGAACCAATGGAGGGAAAGAACACATTGAAGTTTTAATGGGATTTAAATCCCAGGTTATACTTTAAGTTGTCCTCCACACACAGCAACCACTAGGTGTCCTCATTAGTCTTTAAATGACTGTCCCAACATCACTGACTCGCATTGCCTTCAGTGTTTGTTAATATGCCATGTGTTTGGAGTACAGTGTTATATGTGTGGCAAGCTTTAACTGACAACATTGACATGTGTAAAAGCACTGAGAACACCTGTAAGATTATATACTATGTAAGATTAGTGCGTACACAAAGAACTTCATTTAGATCTTAAGAGGAAAAAGGTTCATTCCGCAAAGTTCATACTTACTCAAAATGGTGATAATGCAGCTTATACAACATCTGGGACTGCTACTAATAATAATGATACACATGATGTTTATAAAGCTTTTTTTAAATAATTGCTTCAAGCAGATTAACACATTTAAGGATGTCAGCAATAATGAAATGCATGGACTAACTGTAACTGTAGATAAACTAAAAATGGTCTGCACAGAGATCAGTGCTGCATAAAAAGGGTAATAAAAAAATTGTTATAAATGGAAGGAGGCAAAAATACATAAAAGCCTAGACAGTCCCATCCAGTCATACTGGTCCACCTAACTTCCCAGTCTAAATTTCACTCACTTAATAATGTGAAATATTGCAAAAATGAATAATGTATTTGGTGTTAAACTTATAGCTTTTTAAGTGTGCACGGCTTCCTTGACGGTAGTGTTTGTGCTTCTCTAAAGATTTTCTGTCAAATGTGTAAAAGCCCTAAAAGAGAAAGCTACAAAAAAAAAATATTCAAGAGCTTGTCAGGTAAATTATTAATCAAACACCTTCTTAAAGACAGAAACTGTGTCCAGCCTCCTGTTGTTTTGTTGTCGGGGCTAAAGCAAGTCAGTGAGTTATGAAATCGTTGCGTGTGGTGGAAAATATTAATTTGGCTTTTAGAAGCACCTCAGAAAGACACAGACTAAACATTTTATCAAGCCAGCAAGGCCAAACTGACTGACCTGGCAGAGGGAGGTTAGTGAGCCTGTGCTGGCTTCTTTCAAACTCACACGCATACAACAGAATGTTCCTGTCGCCATTTAGGAGCAATTGGAAGTTGGAGGACTCTGTTAATTACTGTGCATATGATTAAGAAAGAATTAGTCCCAGATCATCAAATTCATCTATTTCAGTTGTTTTTGGATGCAAGAAGAACGCTTCTAAATTACTAATTGTTACGTATATATTTTGCATGGAGCAGACCTTCATCAGATCTTCCAGCTTATTACAAAAACATTTGATGTTTTCAGGTTTTTAAACCAGGAGTCAAGTTCAATGTCGAGAATATTGATAAACCTCAAAACATACAACCGGACACATTTAGAATTTTACATATTTTTATTGTGGCTGCAACTGCAAATTATTTTCAGAATTAGTGATTAGTCATCACTTTTATCCAAAGCAACTTACAATTTGTTTCATACGTCAGAGGTCTCACGCCTCTGAAGCAACTAGGGGTTAAGTGTCTTGCTCAGGGACACATTGGTGGATATCGCAGTGGGAATCGAACCTGGGGCTCTCACACCAGAGGCGTGTGTCTTATCCACTGCACAACGCATCATCATTACTGATTAATCCAATATGTCGTTAATGTATTGTTCTACTTATACCAAGTAGGGAAATTGATCCCATCTACAAAGAGCTTGTTTTGTCCGACCTATATTCCAAACATATTAGAATAGCAACGAGATAAAACCAAGGTGTGAGAAACAGATAATGTGTCTTAAATGCTAGGATAATGATGGTTATAAAAGGGGTAGTCGGTATTTAACCTGTGTCCTGAAATAACATTTAGGTGTGAATTAAAGCTCCCCTGTTCATTAGAAAGGTTTGGTTGAGTTCTGCTGAAGTTAAATTTGTTGTCATCAAAAATATTTATATCAATTATAAAAATTAGTATGTAACAGTATAATAGAAATATATAGGAATGGAGAGAACTACAAACCCTCTCCAGAGAGACATACTGCTTTAATGCAATTAAGCACAACAAGGAGGAAACTATTTGTGCAGCTGTCTGTGCTCAGTGCTACTGAAATGATACTGTGCAAAAGCACAATTAAACAATATGCAATGAACAACTGGCCAAAAATACACAGAGCAGTATATGGAGAACAAACAAATACTGTGAACAAATCATCATGGTTCAGCGAGCATCAGGGTTTGAGCGCGCATAGCTTGCAGCTGTTCAGTTTTCTATTAAACGTTAATAGTCGGAGCCCTTAACAGCTCACCTCCACACCTTGACCCCACAGAGAAAGTCAATTGGTAAAGAAAGTATTGCTCTTGAGGAGTATTTGTTAATGTCTATTAGCAAATGGAAATAATCAAATAACTATTTGATTGTTGGGTGAGGTTGAGGTGTGGATAACCAAAAAAAAATCAGTAGTCTTAATTTTAGCATGTTTATAGATGTTTGTGTCCGGTTACGTTTTATCGCCTGTCCCCTGGGTTGTTGCATACTTTCGGTGTGCACAATATAAAAGCCTGTTATTTTGGGTTGTTGCATTACATAACATTAGATTAATCAGCAGTGGAACTGTTTAGCAATTAGACATTTCCATCCCTTATGCCCTTTCCCACCACAGCTAAGTGCAACTGTCAGGTGCTCCAAACACAAATATGGCTGACTGTGAACTCTGATTTGGTTGATTATGACGCCTGAGTAAGTTGCTGCACACAGCTGCGGACTTAACCCCAGATTGGGTTTCAGGCCGCAGACGGTTTGTACACTCAAGTGTATAGGCGGTGTGGGTCTCGGAGGGGCCACACGGCCACCATATAACTTTCATAGAAATCAGTTTTGAGATTGTCAGGGGAGGAGGGTAGTGAACCCATTTCGTACAATCAGCACTCAGTAGCCCCTATCCTTTACCTCCAACTCTGCTATTCGGCCTGTGTCATGTTTCACAGCTCCTTCAAGAACTGTTTACAGGAGTGATCCGTTTACATGTGCCAAATTGCGTATTTAATAGCTGAGACATGCCCTGCAACAGGGTGCATGCTTTCAGAAATCAACACCCGGGAGATAAATTCACTGGTGGACACAAACTACAAGCTCACTCATGGGTGGCAACATATTATGTAAATAAAATATTATCTGATCTGACATAACCCTAAAAATAGATGAATTAATTATTAGGAAAATAATCATGACATAAGTTACTAAATACCTTTTTAAATGTACCATAACTTATAGTTTATGTCATAGTGTAAACTAAAGTTTTTGGGGCCTGAGTCCCTTTTTAATAATGACTTTTGTCCACTCAGCTTTTTTCACAGGAACATATCAGTAAGTAGTTGTCCCATGTAGCATCTTGGGCTTGAAGTAGAAATATACCCTTAATAATAACAGTCCTTGTTTTTGAAATTATGGCATGGTTTATTTTTTAATGTTGATTTAAATACCTGTTCATTTTTTATTTTGGCAACAGCTACTCTTCCAAGTTTTGCTCATTAAACTGCAATTTTTGTCCATCTCATGACCGAAGTGAAAGTTATGAACTCCAGATATGTTCACGTGGCCCAGTTACTATCTTGACAGGTGTTTATGCAGTGTGATTTGCCTGATGTGGACTCTCAGAGGTTGACTGGTGTCATATTGTTGCAGGTGGTGATTTGGCAGAAGGCCAAGGTGGGCGATCATAGAAGTGCACTCCTTGCTACGCTGGGGCCCAGTACCGTTGCCAACCTGCTCCCTTGCCACCATCACCAAGAGCAACCAGAGGTTAGTTAAGGGGAAAAATGCAGAGGTGAACAAAAAAATGGAGCAGTTCTGTATAATCATGACTTGCAGGTTTAGAGAAGATACCTGAGTTTGTTGGTTGTAGTTATCTAAAGGTTTTCATATGCAGTAATGTTGCTGGAAGAAATGCATGTATGTATAAAAAAAAAAAAAAAAAAAAAATCCTATTTTAGATAAGTCAGTTTGAAATAGTTTACCTTAACATAAAGCAGTGATTTCAGCTAGGTTGTGCCATATCACAAGGGCTCACGTTTATAGGTTTCTAGTTTCATGGTCAACTTTCCTTTCTATTGTTTCACATGAGCCGGTGCTCAGCTGGACAAAGTCACCTTTGAACATTGTAACAAATTATGCCGTGAATGTGAAGAGACTGCGCCGAGCGCATTGCACTCTGATGGGCGAGCGTCATGGGCACATAGCACGGCTGAGCTGGCACGGCGCCGCATGCTAACCCTCCCACCTCGTGCACACATCTTGCACTCTTTGCTCTCATGCTGTGACTCCCATGCCCCCTTTGCCCTTCATTGTTGAACCATTATGGCAGGACGCACACTAACTTGCCCCCTTTAAAGTCCATCCTAAAATGTCACTTAGTCTTACTTTCAGTCAAAACAAATCAATTATTGGTTGACGTGGTTGGAATTATATAAGTTTAACTTGTTTCCGGAAGGTTCCTGAACCCTGTGTCTTTGACATTGTGTGACACTGGTGCCAAAAAACGTTTTAAAATAAACTGATTTGCACTAATAAACGATGATGACTGAGTCTTACAGGATCTCATTTGTTTTGCTTGTTTTTGAAAGGTGTAATTTTAACTGTCAATACTCCATAAAATGCCTAGTTAAGATGGATACTTTTTACAGAGCAAATGAGAGCGTGCACGTTATACTTGACCGTGAGCTAATAACCTCATCATGAACGCCTGGTCTGAAGCCAGCAAATGTGGTCAGTTGGTGCCTGGCCAACTATTCCCTTGCCCTTTTCTCTTGAGTTCTTTCTTGATAAAGAGTGAGTGCTTTTTGTTAGCTAAGCTTTGCTGTGCTGATCGTAATTGAATTACTGTCGAGCAGTAACTTTCTGCTTGGTCACGGTAGGTGTCATGCGGCTCGTACCTGCTGCCAGGCTCCCAACTAATCTAGTCTGACAGATATGGAGCAGCCCTTTTCACCCCCTTTCTCTCTCATTTTCCTCTTTGTTGTTGTTATTTTGCTGCTGCACTTTGGTGCCCAGTTATGAGAACAACCTTTCACCTTTTCCTCTTACTCCCTGTAGCAATGAAAGAGAACGTTTCTCCTGTTTGTCCCCAAGACCAAAGCTTTAGTGATCAAGGGAGCCAGGTTGACAATTTCACCGGAGCCTCGCTCCGGGAGAGTTGTGAGAGCTATTCCTCTGCAGAACAAAATGTGACACTCGTTTTTGGCAGCATGACTACACAGAGCCTTGGCCCTTTGGGGCCAGAGGTGCCATTCGTGCTCTCATAAAGTGACCCTAATGAGCAGAAATAGAGGGAAGCATATGTGCCCCGACCTGAAACAGCAGTTCATTTATTAAGTTCATTGGCGTGCGTTGCTGCTAATAATGAGCCCTAGGCCATGTGGGGGGAAAAAAAGCATAGCTGTTCCTCTTGCAATCTGTAGAACATTAATAGCTTTCCATAATTTCTTACAAGCCTACATTCATAAGGGAGTTTTAGGTGCAATTGTTCAGTTTTATGTGGAGTCATCAATTTTAGCTCATGAGAACTGCCTCTGGCGTGAGTCTGGGGGAAAGGTCATCATGTATGATGCAAATTTTAATAGAAAACCTGCTGGTTGGGCATGTTCACAGTGGAGCCTGCACGCTGAGACACTAGAGAGGAACCTACAAACTCAGGCGTCTTTCTTGATTGTTGAAACTTATGGAGAAATTAAGTTTGATATAAAGACTTCAAAAACGTGACGGAGTTGATGAGATGAGTGAATAAACCTCTTAGGAAATGTTACAGCTTCACTCCTCATTTTGCTCTGGCAGTGTATGTGCCAAGCGGAGTGCCTGCTTACTTGTGCACAACCAGAATTAATGGCTTCATTCCCAGCTGTGCTGGAATGGATCAGCCGTGCCATCCTAATTGAAAATGTGTTGATGGTAAAGTTTATGTAATAACCATGTTTGAACTCTAGTAGGTACACTGTTGACCCCCTGCACCAGCCAGCTGCTGAGCATGTCAAATTGAAAATGTTCCCAGCTAAATTCAGCCCTTCATTACAACCATTAGTATGATATTTCCCTTACTGTATGTTGTTTGCCAGTTATACGTACGACACCTACTTTGTGTTCATCTTGTTATCTTGTGTTAGTTTACTAATATTATCTTTTTTTTATTTTAAATTCAGATCGTTTTAGACGGCTTTTTCCCAAAGCCTGGGGCGGATTACTCCTCTACAAGTTCATCTAACCCTGACAAAACGTTCATATTTGTCAACAACCGGCCTGTCCACCAAAAAGATATAATGAAGGTAGAGTCACTACAGCAGAGTTTATACACTGAATGTTTTTTATACTTTAACACTTGTATCTTATACCATTCTTTTATTTTATGTTTCCCTGCAAACTTTATCCTGGTTGGGTTGTGTGACTGATCATCAGCTGTTGCGTCAACACTACACTGCTCAGTATCCGGATGACCCAGCCCGAAACCGCTATCCCACCCTCATGCTTAAAATTACAGTTTCACCCTCCTCAGTCGACGTAAATCTGACACCGGACAAGACCCAGGTGCTTCTTCATGACAAGGTAGCTATGAAAAATCAATCAGTTAAATACGTTGTATGTTTAAACTCTAGCCTATCAGGTGGGATTAGAAATTAAATTTTGTTTGCCATCAATCATTTTTTTCCTATATACTGTTTTGATCTGTGATCCATCTGAAATTTAGGAGGCTGTGCTGACCGCCGTAGATGCGTTTCTGGTTTCTCTCTATGGCTATCGGCCCAGTGGTGACCCCCCAACTGAGGAGCAGCTCGGCCATGAGACATCTCCCTCACCGTCTAGTCCTTTGCAGACTGATGCTTCACGACCGGACAATGAACGGAGTGTAGAGAGGAATGGCATTCTCTCCAGCCACAATGGTAGCTTCCTCAACGATGCTCCTGAACACAGTGACACGGCTCTCTCTACAGCAATAAGCACTGATGCTTTATTTGGCCGCCAGATCTCAAACAGCAGCTCTTCATCCTCTGTAGCAGAGGACTGGATTATCAACAAGATCCCGGCCGGGCTCGAGTCTAACTTTTCTCTGTGTGACGATGAAACAGCTCAGACCTGCACTGAGACAGCAGAAACGGCTTTAGCAGGCAAGTCCCCCGAGAGACCGGAGGACAATGCCGTGTCACGTGCAGACACATGCAAAGACCGGTTATCAGCTGAGGACTGGAGCCGCGGGACGGCTTTGACCGACCCCGTATCACGAGAGCCCCTGCAGCCCGTCAAAATCCATCAACCCTCAAAGAACAATCACTCTGACTCAGATGAGATCAAGAGTCAGAGCAGCTCAAACAAGAAGACGTTCAACACCATAACAGAGAAGCGGGCTGCTCTGACGGCCTACGACCTGATCAGCAACCGCGCCATGAGGGCACCGCTCTCTCCTGCCGCCCTGTTCGAGAAGGAGGCCAGAGCTGAGGTCCTCAGGGAGAAACCCACAGCCAGCCTGCAGGATATCAGCGTCGCCATTAGTGAGAGGTGGAAAAATCTGAGGGAGGACGACCGTAAGAAGTGAGTTTCCAGACCTTCACCTTTCCAAGCAGTTGTTTCCATGTGTTGTTATTTGCAAGGCAGAGAGAGCGGGGAAAGTCTGACCTGTCATTTGCATGTTAAAATCCTGGTCTGGAAATTTTGTCAATCTGAGCTGTGTGTAATTTCCAGACAACTGTGTCTAATGACATTTTCCGCAGTACAACAGGTATCTGGGTTTTATTAAACATTTATCAACTTCAACCCACTCTTTATTTCCTAGACCTTCAGTGGTCCCCAAACATAGACATTGACCATGAAAAGATTTAAGAGATATTCAATGATATGAACTAAAACTTCTCTTTATATACAGTATGTGACATTGGCTGATTTCTAATTAAAACCCCAACATTAATTTACTACCTAAATGTCCTGTCTCCAGGTTTACATAAGGCTCTTTGTCCATTCAAAATCTCACTTACCTCTTACTTCACAATTGGTGTGAGGAGTGACACACAGTTGGCTAGTCAAGAACAGATTTGGCTCAGAACAGATGGGGGTTTTGAGCGTTTGTGTTTCACCCTTGTTCCCCCAGAGTCAAAGGATTTACATTAATGACGGTAAGACAGGGAGGGAGTTATTTGAAAAACAAACAAGAATACAAACAGATAATAAAACACGGTGAACAGTGTCCATTTGTGGCAGAATAGTGTGTCGTTCTCCAAGCTCAAAATGTGTATTTGCTTCGGACTCCAGTCTGAGATCTAAACACACAAAATATTTCTAAGATGGCGCTGTTAACACGTCAGAGATCAATTGATTGTATCAATAGCGATTATCAAATAGAAAAAGAGGTTAATCTTCACACACAGTCATTAGTAACTTCTAAAATGGTCCAGGCATACGGACATGCCAGTAAAAAAAAAAGTACATACTGTGCTACCTCTTGGTCTCTATCCACTGAGGTACTCAGCTGGTAGCATCATGGAATAATACCATTATAGTGTGCTAAGGGCGCGTCAACCCAATTATGTTAGATTACTGCATACCAATTTAAAGTAATTGCAAAGGAAAATGTGTATCAGCAGCACTTGGGGCCTTATGTAAGGTATGGAAGAGTGTATGGAAAAAGACATCTGTTTAGAATCCTGCCTCGCTGTACTGCCGTTTAAACATGAAATAAGATGTGGCAAGGACTTGGCTCCCTTCATCGCCACTGTTAAGTGGCACTCCACTTCTAGGAATTACACTTACACAAGTTCACGAAACAGGTTATTTGAATAATGGGGTGTTGAAGTGTAAGCCCTAATGCTTAACATATGAAGATCTGTGGAAACAAGAGTTGGCAACTGTTTTGCTAAAGAATTGTATCCATATATATGGATACAATTCTTTATCAATACTAGATAGATAGATAGATAGATAGATAGATATACAAAAAACTGAAACTGAACTTTGTCTGTGTAGTGCCCTTCGATTTAACCTAGTTTAAACCTAGATACTGGGGTATATTTTTGTTCTACGCATCACCAAATCTTGGAACCTATCTTAATCTTGGAATACATTTAATAACAAAGACATTTGTCAGTGGTGGTGTAACTGTTTGAACTCTGCAGGTATGAGGAGAAGGCAAAAAAACACCTGGAACACCATGACCAAAGGACCAAGTCGGCCTCTGCTGAAGGCCCCAGAGAGACGAGTGTGAGCACCCCAAGGGGCCATGCGCAGAATCAGAAACGCAAGGCCCCTCTGTCCAACCAGCAGCTGCTGGACGAGCTCTTCTCTGCACAGCCCCAAAAGAAGATGAGGAAGCCTGCGCCTAAGCCCTCGCAGCCCCTCCCCTGCAGCGTGGCTGCCCTTCGGCTGCAGCTTCAGCGCCTTTCATCCCAGAGAAGTGCAGTACCACGGGGCCTCCGTCTTGTAAACCGGCTGGCCTCTCAGAGTGCCTGGGTCATTTTATGTGGTCAGAGGCTCATGTTGTTAAACCCATTTCGAGTGGAGGAAGCCTTGCTGTTTAAGAGACTTCTAGAGAATAATATACTTCCAGCAGTGAGTCTGCAGAACCCTATACAGTTAACAGATGGGTAACGTATCACTCACTTCTCACCAGCAAAATGCCAGTCCTGACAGTGTCCCTCTGCACACTTATCCAATTTGTTTGAGACAAATAAATCTTAATCCTTGGTTTCTATTAAGGGGTATGTTTGTTTCTCTTTTATAGAAGTCTGGGGGGAGCTGAATATACTGAGGCTTTGTGCAACATGGAGAAACAAAGTCCTGAGCTAAACGGAGGAGCCTTTTTCTCTGACCCCAGGCTGGTAGCTAATGGGTTTAAAATCCACCTCACTCCAGGTACATGCTAAATAGAATTTTGGACTGCAATGCTGTTGTATGAGGCACACTAATATGGTAGAACATTCATTTGCCAATCATGTGGAATGTCCTTCTGAACCTGATCACAGTCCCTAAACAAAGGCCCCGTAGTACAACAGAAAAGTCTACAACAAACCAAATCAATCAGAAAACAAGCCTTTCTTACTTTTTGAGTCACGCTGTTTAAAGGTCTCGTGGATTGTCTAGTTTTATTTAACAAACGTTGGAGCCATTTGCCATCATTAATGTCATAGTTCACCAGTCACTTAGAAATGTCAAATGTTTAGTCCTGAGTAACTGGATTACAGGCAATTATTTCTGACAGAGTTTCAGTGTATTGGATTAGTTGTGGATAAGACAAAATATTCCTGTTCAACAAATTCGTCCATAATGAAAAACAGGAATAGGAGTTTAAATCATGAGAAAACCGAGATGAAGGACCAAACTTCATTAGTATGTCTTTTGTAATCAAAACCTTTTCTTTTATAGTTGATGAAGACAATTTAAATAATATCTTTGATACATTATGACAACCTAATCATACAGAATGTGTGCGTTAGTTATCTTGACACACACACACACACACACAAACACACACATCATCTATCACATTCCAACATTTAACACACTAAGAAATGAGTCATATGAGCTTATGATGTGGTAACTGTAAACAACCAGTCAGTGTAGTGCATCTAGTGTAAGGTATGCAAATAATTAAAAAATATATGTCTTTGTTGTATCTTTAGTAAGCTCTTTTTTTCAGGATATCAAACCCGTGGTTCTAGTATTCATAGGTACAGTATCTCAAAAAAGTAAGTACACCCCTCACAATTATGTAAATATTTGATTTTTTTTTTTAATTATTATTTTTTATTTTATTAATTTTTTCATGTGACAACACTGAAGAAATGACACTTTGCTAAAATGGAAACTAGTGAGTGTACAGCTTGGATAACAGTGTAAATTTGCTGACCCCTCAAAATAACACATCACACAGCCATTAATGTCTAAACCGCTGCAACAAAAGTGAGTTCACCCCTGAGGGAAAATGTCCAAATTTGGCCCAATTAGCCATTTTCCCTCCCTGCTGTCATGTGACTCGTTACTGTTATAAAGTCTCAGGTGTGAATGAGGAATAGGTGTGTTGAATTTGGTGTTATGGCTCTCGCACTCCCTCATACTGGTCACTGGAAGTTCAACATGGGACCTTGTGGCAAAGTACTCTCTGAGGATCTGAAAAAAAGAAGCTGTTCTACATAAAGATGGTCTAGGCTGCTAGAAGATTGCAGCCTAGACCCTGAAGACCCTGAAATTGAGCAGTAGCACGGTGGCCAAGGCCATACAGTGGTTCAACAGGACAGGTTCCACTCAGAACAGGCCTCGCCATTCAAAGAAGTTGGGTGCACATGCCCAGCGTCATATTCAGAGGTTGTCTTTGGGAAATAGATGGATGAGTGCTGCCAGCATTGCTGCAGAGGTTGAAGGGGTGGGGTGGTCAGCCTGTCAGTGCTCAGACCATACCCCGCTCACTGCATCAAACTGGGAGGTCGTCCCAGAAGGAAGTCTCTTCTAAAGATGATGCACAAGAACCCGCTAACAGTTTGCTGAGGACAAGCAGACTAAGGACATACTGGAACCATATCCTGTGGTCTGATGAGACCCAAACTTATTTGGTTCAGATGGAGCACAAGTTCTCTAACATTCACCAGCTCCATGATGTCGTCACGAGTGGAAGAGGACTCCAGTGGCAACCTGTGAAGCTCAGGTGAACTCTATGCCCAAGAACACTTTGGGCCCAATTTGGACATTTTCACTTAGGGGTGAACTCACTTTTGTTGCCAGCGGTTTAGACATTAATGGCTGTGTGATGTGTTATTTTGAGGGGACAGCAAACTTACAAGCTGTACACTCACTACTTTACAGTGTAGCAAAGTGTCATTTCTTCAGTGTTGTCACATGAAGAGATATAATCAAGTATTTACAGATGTGAGGGGTGTACTCATAATGTATGTGTACAGATAATGTATGTTTGGTATGGAAGGTTGTTTTTGCCAGCTATCTTATTTCTGGTCGCTTGTTTTTGTTGCTGGAATGGTTCACCTCAGTTGACATTGGCTCTCTGCCCGACAGAGTGGTCTCACAGTAGGTTTGTACCCTAGTGTGCAGGTGATGAGAATGGTTGCCCTTTAAGAAATTCGAGGAATTTTCATTTGGCACTGCCAGCCTCCGTGGGTGTGCATGGGACTGAAGTTGGCGGCATGTGTAAGATGGCTTCATTGCGCAATCACTGCTGAATATCTTCTGCGTTTGCTAGGATTGTTTAAAATGTGTGCTGCTGTTTATTTTTCACAACTTGTGTACGATGTGATTGTGCAGATACTGTCATATGAAAATTACAAGAACAGCAAATGTCTGTATGGAGTTAAATAGGCTGTTATTACAACGAGGAAACTTATTTCTGTCAGTTGTTGCTCTCTGCACACATTGTATACATACGTCTTACAGAGGCAACACAACTAGCACTGAAATATTTAAGAAATATTATAACTAACTCCAGGTTTTTCGTACCTTATTGAGTTCATTTTGCATCCAAAGTCATGTATCAGAAATATAAACTGTGCATGATTTGCAGTATTTCCTCATGAAATGAGAAGCCATCATTCTTCCACCCTACAAGACAGCTTCCTTCCAGTCTGCTGGGGCTTCTATTAGTCATTTAACACTCCATTTGGCCCTTCGCTTATTTGACTTGGTCATCAGTCCGGTCGTAAACCACAATATTTATTTATTATTCTTTCCTGGAGATAGTAGTAGGGTCTGGAGTATATTAATCCTTGTTTTCTGCTTGTTTTGGCCAGGCCTCACGTCAGCCGAGAGACATCTGGAAGTGACAGCAATGGCAGACTGCGTGCCTTTCCTCTGTGTGGAGGACCTCAGGGAGATCCTGACTGCAGTTGTTCACAGGAAGGCCAAGAGCGTGCACGAGTGCCGGCCACTTAAAGTCACAAACTACCTCCAAGTGAGAGATGCTATGAATTGAGATTAAGAATGGCATTACTGTTGTTGTTTTTTTTGGTTTTGTTTTATTAAATATCTGAATTGTGACCTTTTGCCTCACAGGGTGAAGCGGTACGACTTGCCCGTCAGTTGCCTACAAATTTATCCAGGGAAGATGTGGAGGAAACCCTTCGACGGATGGAACAGCAGCTTGGTGAGAGCAACCGGACCTGCATCCATGGACGACCATTTCTCCAACACCTATCTAACATCCCTTCTACAGACCAGGAAGCTAAAGCTCTGCTGAGGCCTTTAGAGCTGTAAGAAGTACACACCTAAATGAAAAACCAGTGCAATATCTATGGGACAGCTGTTTCAACGCTGGCTTTTAATGCAGCTGATTATTCTCAATGTAAACTACCTGATTTGTTTCCAGTCTGCTCAAATGATTTTCAACTGTGTTACAAACCTAAAAATAAATGTATTTTTCCACATTTGTGTTTTGTGAACCTGCAAGTTGTATTTTTTGTAAACACATAACAAATATATAATTTATTTGTATCACTATATTACACAACATTTAATTCAATGCAGACTTATTGAAGCTAAACTATGAGAGCTCTGTGATCACCATATATTCAGAGTTTAGAATGCGTTCTATGATCTCCACAGATCTCCGCATTAAAAGAAAGTGGTTAGCTGTGCTGTGGAAGGACGCAGGTTAGATTCCCTTAACTGGCTCAAAAAGTCTTGATGAGGAAAGTAAACAGATAGTGTTTCTGCTGCCGTGTGGCTGTTTTGAGCGACTCACCTAATGCGTGGTTATAATGGTGGCCAATAGTTGAGGACAAGCCTTCAGTTGGTAAGTGTCACAGTATGATGGCGTTAAAAGGGCCAAACCTTGACTTCTGGCAAAGCTTACTTAGATCTAGGATTAGTAGGGATTTCAATTTTGACACAGAGTCAGATGTCTTTTGCAAAAAAAAAAAGAGTCAATGCTTTGGTCATGCTTAAGTTTGATGGTGCAGCTACAGTAAATCCAGTGGTCAGATTCTTTGCGACAAAGAACTCACATTTCAACCTCAGTGCAGTCACTTAATAACAAAATACACACACTAATAAGTGAGAAATGTTTGTGCAGGACCAGGAATGACTGGACAAACTAAAATAATGATACATAATTAGAAGAACTCCTGTCAGTGACACCGGTCTGGTTCACGTGCAGATTTGCTCTTTGCAACTGTATGAATTATATATTTCATGTTTTGGTTTTGTAGGTTGATTTCTTGCATAGTTTGCATTTTCTTGGATTAACAACAGCAGTCTTTGAACCGCAGAGTGACATCTGACTCCCTGACTTGATTTCTGTCCAAAAGCCAGAGTATCTTAGTACCCCTAAGCCTCATTGTGGCACCACTGGAAAGGGTATTGGCAAGCTCAAAGCCAGAGATGTACACTGTGCCAGCTTCTACCCATAAGTCTTTTCACTCAATTAGGGTCAGCTGCTCTGCCTTTAGTATTGACAGATAGTTGTATATTATCCCTGGCTGCATTAAATGCTTCGGAGATTTGCACTGTAATTTCAACCACAAAGTTTAGCAAATCCTTGACACTGCGCTAACTTGTAGCGGTGCCACTTCCTAAAGACATTAGTCTGTAACGCCATCGTTCTGGTGTTCTGTGTTGCTTGAGGTTTCCAGTGGGGAAATAAATTTAAATTGATTTAAAATGGCACAAGTTGAAGTCTAGAAGGGTGATTTATTTTATCATTCATATAATTTCTTTCTCATTTTCAGCATGCCTGATGTAATGATAAGTGGTGGTGCCTCAACAAGGGATTTAATTGGAGAAATTTTGTCGTTACAGAAACATTAACTGCTATTTCCCCACTTGAACAGGAATACATATAGCCACATGAGGTTTCAGGTTTTCTCAGCGCCTTTTCATATGGACTCTGAATCTCACCTCAGGGAAAAGTGCAATCTGATCGCTCATCTTATGATAATATTATAGTTAGGACTGTGAAAGGTCAAACCACAGCACACGTCTTGTATAACATGGCCTCTGCTGAGAGAGCCCACAGATGGCTTCAGCACTGCTGCAGGGCCAACACTCTGCAAAGTGCCTCTGGGAAGGGGATAAATGCCAGTGAGGACCCCTGTCCCTCCTTTAACCCCTTCTCCCCTCAGCTTTTTGCCCCTCACTCCCGCCTAGACTCTTGTTCGAAACGTCTCCCTGTTGGATATGTGCCCTTCAGTTGCTTGTGTGCAGAAATGCGTGCGACAGCACAATCTACTCTGTACATGCTGCCTTCGGCACCCAAGGGGCATATCAGAGTAATTGGGGAGGATTAACTGATGATCATCTTTTGGCCATATGACCACACGATTTAAAAGGTCAGCAACAGTTAATTTTTCCAGCTGTCTTTTAAACCACCTGTTTCACTCTTTTTGACAAATTCTACAACCAAATTGAGGTATTTGATGATGATTCACCCAGCGTGATGAATGGAGGAAAGGAACAGCTTCGGAAAGCATGCAAAATGTTGGCTATCCAAACCTCATTCCACATACAGCGTCATGTAGATATTTAACTGCTCTCCTATTACTGCCCTAATGTGCAGAGCTACTGCTTCTCAGGTTGTAGCTTGAGCAACTGTACACCACTCTCACAGCCCAGAAGTAACTGCTCTTTAACAGAGTCATCATATCCAAAATAAAATGACATGAACTATATTTAACCCTTTTCCCGCTCTATTTTTGGAACCGTCATGAGAAGTAGTCACGTAGAGTACAAGACAACACCTGTTTCTGTTTAGAAATGTGAAACTACATGGAGAGAAGGATTTGTACATCCCTTTGGGAATACTTTTATAATGTCATACTTTTCGATGTAGTAATCAAATGAGAAAAGCAAATCACCAGTTTCAAAACGTTACATCTCCAGGGGATGATTTGAAACAATAATAATCACTAACCGAGCCATCCTTTAAAATGAAGCTTTTTCATATTGCCAAAAATGCCCAAGATGAGACTAAAGCCAAGCTTCAACTGAAGAACTTGGTCACACTGTCTGAAGCCTGAAATGAAGTTTTTTCTTCACCTGCACTGCGACAGGTTATTGAACATTTCTACCAGCCACTCAATGTCGTCGGCCACTTCTTGAATCTTCATAGAACGCTTTTGAATTGTAAACACAGTCAGTGGTATCTGACCGTGCAATTATGTGGAATATATCATGTAACCTTAATCCCTGACTATTCTTTATTTATCTAAAAAATAATATTTATATATAATATAGTAACAACTATCTGCTATATTGGCAGGTGACCCCAGCCAACATTTAGCCTGTATTTGGCAGCTGTCCAGTGCCAATTTAATTCCCTGGCCATTTGGAACAGCTATAAAACTTTATGGTGAGACAGCGCTGTCAGTGCAGCTATCCCCTTTTCAAGCACATCCCAGTGTCTTAAACCTACCAATGCATCTCAGTGCTAGAGCTACCTCTGTCTAATGCTTGAGAAGAGCCCCTTTAAAATAAATCATAGCGATCTTCAACAGAGTGATATCACAAATTAAAACATTTCCTTTATAAACTTGCTTGCCTTCAGCTGCTAGCCTTGATTTTGTTATGCGTGTTGTATGGACAAGTTTTTTGAGTACCCGAGTGTGGAGAAGATTGCTAAAGCCAGTGGGAATGTTATTTAAGTGATGGACTGGACTAACAGAAATACTAAGATAGTACTTTGACTTGCACTTAAAACCAAGCCCAAATCCAAGACAAGCCCACACAGCTTTGTTTATTCATACTGTGAATCACTCATCCAGTAGTTGTTCACATTTCACTGTGAACCACAAATATCAACCTGCTGGTGCAGCTACAGGAAAAGTCAGTGGTGCACCAGCTATCTGACTGATATTGGCATCTATAGTCATGCTGCTACCATGGCTAACACTAATATACATATCTACAGGTGCATCTACAAAATATATTTTAAAAACATATTATATTTCAAGCTTTTTTGTTTTAATCTTTATGATTATAGCTTATAGCTCATGGAAAACTTTTGGAATAAAGAATTTATAGAAGAAAAATCACAGAAATTTCTCACAGAAAAGACTAATCAGCTAATTTACTAAAACACCTGCAAAGGTTTCCTGAGCCTTTAATCTCTCAGTATGGTCCTGGTGCTGACAATGCACTTTTTCACAATGTATACCGAAGGGCTGTTGGATATATTCAACCCTCTTAAATAACTTGAAATGAAAAGGAAAGATGAGTAAACATTTTGCTTTTGCCCAAAGAAAATGTTCCCTATTTAAAAAAATAACCTTGCACAGAAATGCTGTTTAGGCATTGCTGTCCATTTCTGTTTGTTCCATACCACACCTCACAACCTTGGGTTTTTGTAAAGTAACCACCCAGTCCTCCACCCAGCTTCAACTGGACTGGAGTCTAATCATCCACAGTAACTGAAAACACCTGTGTGGGAGTGCAGTGGGGTTTTTTTTGGCAACCTGGCCAGACTGACACACTGTATTATCAACGTATAAAATTGTTATGTCTGATGTTTTTGCAAACAGTTGCCTATTTACTCTCAAACTCTCAAATTCCCTCTTATCTTTTCTGTGTTTTACTCATCTTTTCTAGCTAGTTGCAACAGTATTAGGAACTAGGATTGCACTTTTCATTTGCACTTCAAACGGTAAGCCTATTAAATATTCTATCTTTAATAATCAGTTTGAATTCG
This sequence comes from Lepomis gibbosus, assembly GCA_029875015.1. Classification (NCBI taxonomy): domain Eukaryota; kingdom Metazoa; phylum Chordata; class Actinopteri; order Centrarchiformes; family Centrarchidae; genus Lepomis; species Lepomis gibbosus. Next base: position 29,947 of record JAPMOB010207530.1, read on the forward strand.
AAATTGAAGACTGGTCTGCCCTGTTCCTGTATCAGTAAATGAGGCTATTGTTCTCTTTCCTAAAACAGAATGGAGAAAACTAGCAAGCTGTGCTGAGTGGATCATCTTGACAAATGTCAAAGAAGTAGTATGTGGAAGCATTTTAGAATCGACACCATTAACAGAAAAACATGGCTGTTTCCTGCCTTTGCAAGATGCAGCTGTCTCACACTACTGTTTGCTTGTCAATCAAATGAGGTAGTGGAGGCATTGTGAATGAACGGACCAATGACAGGTCTACAGCAGAGTTTAGATTAGGTTGTGTTCAAATTAATTCTCTCTAATTAAATGATTGATTTTGTTTGAACTCAGTGATTATTTTTCATTGATAGGCCAACTAGGAACACGGCACAGAGCTGAGGACAGACTGAACACCTTGAATAATTATGACCTAATTCATTTTAAAATCAGCATCCTTTTGTTGAAGACTTGACATTTGATAATTACAACACAAATAGCCTGTTCTGCTTTTTTTTCGCTGAAGCATAGCCAGTGTGAACCTGTGTGTTTTTAACTAAGACACCTTCTTTAAACCCTTAGTAATATCACCTATACAACACTGGGGCGGTATTAAAACTGATAAGAGGATATGCTGAAACAAACTGGTTCAAAGCATTGTTTTTTAAGAAGAATTTTTGTTCTAGGAAAAATACTATCACATTATAAAGAATAGAATAAATTCATTTTTTATAATGAACTTTTCAGTTTTGTGTTTAAACTTAATTCATGGTGAACAATCATTGGGGTATATTCCAAGAATGTAATAATTTTACAATCACAGGAAAACCTGCAGGTACAGTGTGTTTACCAGAGCTTTCTGCTAAAAACTGTCTGATTCCTCCTGGTTACAGTGCTGAAAACAGCAATGTGAATGAACCACGCAGTAGAAGTGTGAGGCCACCTAAAAAAGTAAAAGTAAAAAAAATCTGAACAGCTACATAGACTTACAGAGTTGGTGATTGTGGTGACCCTTTCACTTTAGATGTAGATGTTTGAATTAATGTCAACTGAAAACATTGGCTAACAGAGCTTTAAAATATATTACTCTTCTCTGAAATAAAACTGCCGTAAAAGAATTTTGAATCAGACCCCAACAAAGGTCTTTGAATCTGTCACCAAACCCCAACACGCACCATCAACACCGAACTTCACAGAAGGACTTAATCAAGTTTCCTAAACCCGTTAACCATACCGTGGTCCATATGGGACCAACTATAAAATCCTTGCTGCATCTAAGTTTTTTTTTTCTGCTGGTAATTGGTAGTGGTGCCTTGCTGTGACTGTGCACTTTTCTGCCAACCACAGAAGAGCCACTTAGTTCTTTTTATGGGCTTCAGGCATACACTAATGTGATGGGTGTTAAAAAGCCACAGGTCCTCAACTGTTGGAGAATTTACAGCCACACCACATTCAATTTCATGGGTCAAGGGCATCCACAATGGGGCCATCAAGTCTACTCTTTTTAATTTTTTAATCACTTGTCAACAATTCCCACGGCAAGTTTTGAAGTTATATTACAAGACATGCTACTTGGAAGGATCTGAGCTCCATTTTATCAAACCTGCACATAAACACTGTTGTTTTTCAAATAAATATGCCATAAACATACTGAAACATTTTGGAACAAGTTGGATTTCTTTCCGTATAAATAAATTTCAAGCCTGTGTTCCGACAGTCTCTTGGATTTATCCACCTAATTCTGGCAAGTCCTGCGTGCTGCATGAATGTCACTCAACTGAGCTTCTTGTAAAATTAATTGTGCGCAGTAATCTGTAAAAATGTACCATAAATGTTATTTCTGAGATGTCAAAATTTATCCAGGCCTCTTGACACATACCTGATACTACTCGACATCCGTCTGTGTTAAGAGCATAGGCATATCATCGGGAGACAGGAGGTTTTCCATAATCTGCCCTCCCTCGGTCTCCTTGGAGGAACATCCATTCTTCATCACTGTCAACCCTCCGTCCCCAGAGAGACAATGCTCCACTGCCTTGGACCTCGGATGGCTTGGGGCCACATTTTTTGCTCGTCACCTAACCCCTCCTCGCAAACAAACACTGACATTGAGGAATTTTGTAAACATATCTGGAGTGAACCCCAAATTTTCTCCTGTCTCCAAAATTGCAGTAGCTTTACAAAGTCATTAATCATATGATAGCTTCCCAGAGGTGACTGTCAGTTTTGGGGTAGGAATAGTGATTCCTCATCCCTAAGTGAAAAAGCAAGCGGAGTGCAGACGGAAAGGATAAATCACTTGGGAAGTGAAGACAGGTAGCATTCAGCAGCTGGCCATCTGGCCCTCATCTTGTCCCAGACTGGCTGATTTTATTGCTTTTCATTGCTTTCCGTAGACCCAAGAGAGATTTTCACAAACAGCCTGTCAATCTGACCTGGGGTGATCATCCTCTGCTGGTTGTTTAAGTGATTACAATGTGCATCTTGAACGTCTTGTGCTCTTAAGATAAAGTGGCTTCCAGAGGGCCAGTGGTCAGATGGACCACGAACACTGTACTATTAGCCTGATGAATGTCTTTTACATGGAATAAGACATACACTTACTTGTAACACAGTTTCAGTTAGATTGTATTACTTGATCTCACATTAGTGGTAAAGCATGATTTACACATAAGTCAAGACACATGAAACTATTTTTATCAAATGACTTAAATTAGAATCCCTTTTAATCCAAACTGATATATTTTCCCTCCACCTGGGTTATTGGATCATTACATTATAGACTGTTTAGAGATCTATTGGATCCAGAATCATAGCTAAAGAAACAGCCATTTAGACTGTCCCCTGACTTCCCTAGTGTGTTACCAGGAGATGTAAATTAGTTATTTAATAATTTTGAAGTGACACATATTATGTTTAAAAGCTCATGGCAACTCCCACGACTTAAACTTGTTGCAGGGTTGGCAGTGGCTACTGAAGTATCTGTCCCACCAATGTCGCCTTCAGTAAACACAAGCTGTGGTAGCGTTTGAGCAGTTAATGATTTCTGTGATGATCGAAGGAAAAGTCAAATTTAAGAGTTTCAGAATCATGCAACAAGTGCATCAGCTTCATGTTAAACACATGGAGAGATAAAAAGGTTATTTTAAAATATTTTTTTACGGGCTAAGGTGCAGTCTGAACAGATGAGTTTTTGATTTGCAATACGATAGATATGTAGAGTTTCTGCTGTCCTGAAGTCAGTGGGAAGATTGTTCCACCGTTGTGGAGCCAGGACTGAAAACAGTTATGATTGTGTTGAGCAGTAGCTGAGCCCCTCGTAGTGAGGAAGTAGCAAGCTGATTGGTAGAGCGTAGTGGACAGGCTGACACGTATGTTTTTTATTCTAACCGAGAAACAGCTATTGATGAGGAAATCCACAGGCCTGGCCATGATGCAGTGGTCTGTAACTGGGCTATTGTAGAAGTGTGTAGGGTGGAAATCAGGATGTAGGTTTGAGTCTCTGCACTCATGGTAATGATGGAAACAAACTGCACTTTTCTTTTCAAACTGTGAAGGCAAGGCAGTAAAAAACTTTCAGGCAGCACCCCGGTGGCTCACCTGGTATAGCTTGTATACATATCAAGCCTGAGTCCTGGGTTAGAGTCCATCTGGTCCCTTTGCTGCAAGTCATTCTCCTCTCTCTCCCCTGTCTTTCTCTCTTGTACTGTCAAAATAAAGTGAAATGCTCCCCAAAATAATGTTATTTCATGAAATCATCCAACCTTGTGGACACGTTGGCTTTAGCCTCTTTGTGGTTGATCTGTCATCGCTCTTGAAGCGTGTTGTTGTCAAGGAAGACCCTTACCGTAAAGCGATCGGTCAGCAGAAACACTTCTCCAGATGGTATGGTTTGCACATCTGTTAAAGGGTCCAGATGTTTTTGGATGCACGTGGCAAGCCCCTTTTCTCTCCCCACGCCCTGCACCACGTCCAGGACAGGGCATGGCCCCTCCTTTGTCCAGATGTGGGACAATGTGGGGGGAATCATGAGGCCTCTTTAAAGGCAAATGACATACCTTCGATGGCTTCTATAGAATATTGAAACATAGTGAAGAAAACAGAGTAGAATGCTCATTATGACGTTTTTTTAACACATTGGCAGTGTAGCCTTAATCGATGGTGACAGTCTTCAAACCTTCATGAATTGTAGTAAACTGGTTGTACCAGGGCAGAAATATGCCTCCAAATAAATAAACAAAGAGGCCACATGCCACAATTTTATTAACAGAGGAATAAAATGGTCTCAAACTTGTAACAAATATTTGAATAGACTTGACACTAACTCCTCCTATAAAGCAATGTACACTTCAACAACTTTGACCTTAAGTTTTCTTATCTTTAACTCAGCCTAGAGAAGTTATCTGTTGTAGTCCCTGTTTTTTTAACCACAGCTTCTTGGTTCAAGTTCAACCTATCTCCAGCCATACATCCACCCTTCCTGGAAAGGCCTCTAGAAGTGACTGCTGTCTTGAATAGCTGCTATCATCTGTCAGTTGTCTTGACCTGCGGATATTGACCTTCTCTAGAGACCTATTAGACCTTCCTAAAATAAACCTGGGTCCCATGTCTCTTGTATTCTGCTTACTCACAGACATGTGTATATTAACATGGATTGGATGGCAAGGTCAGCCGTTCCACCACGTTGGTCCAGGCTGAATTGGATCCTACGGATTGATAAATTCTAATGACTTTGGTGATCCACAGAGGCAAGAGTTCCACCTGTTATCTGTTTTATACCCCCAGCACCATTTCTTTGTAAGCCTTTTTCAAAACACATTGCAAACTCATTTTGGGTTTGGATACTCTAGGGATGCTGGTCGATCAGTTGATCGGTTGTTTCATTCCATTACTTTGGTCCACAGTGAAATATGAAGATAACTATTGGATGGATTGCCATGACAAGTGGTACAGATATACATGGTTCACATGGGATGAATCCTCATGACTTTGTTGATCATACTTGTACTTATTCAGTAATCCAGTCTTGACAATCGAATTGGTCCAGACATTTGAATTTGTCTGCTACTTTATGAAGTCTATGGTTTATGATCAAATACCTGCAAACTAACACACCAACTGCCACAGCTGGACTTTGTATTTAGTGGCAATTACCATTGTGAGCATACTAACATACTAGACCAAAATTGTGACCATGGTAAACTTTAGCCTGATAAACATTAGCTTGTTAGCCTTTATTCAGTCTATGGTGTTAGCATGCTGACTTTAGCATTTAGCTCAAAACATCATACAGCCTCTTGGAGCTGCAGTATGGCTGTAGACTTCTTAGGCCTTTTAGATATCTGCAGCTCATAGTTTGGCCACAAGTCATGAAAAGATGACATTTCAAAAACCCAGCCGTGTGTCTTTTCAGAAACAATGTCTTAATTACCTGGATTACCGTTCGCTGTTGCAACCTTTACATTTGCTTGAGAATAGATCCTGATGAAATAAGTTGACAGTAAGGTTTGTGTATTTTACAATTTCCGCAAAAAGATGTGACTATAGAGATGTATAAATGTATATTTTTTATGCTTTGAGTAGCACAAATCTAAATTCTTGCAAAAGTAAAACTGAAACTAGGGCCGGAGACACTATGAGTTAGTGGGACTTGGGTAATTTGGGTAAATGAACCTTGTGCTGTAAGAGTGTAAAATGTGATTTCTCCCTTAGTGTCCAATAACCAGAATCCATTTTCATATTATTATCAAACATTATTAAGCAGCTATATTATTATATAATATTCATTAACAAGGACTTGAAGAGGAATACAGGTTCTAGCTATTCAAATTCTATTAACTTTACACAAACGGAATCCTGTCCAATAACGGGGTCTCCAGCTGCCTTGGACTACTCCTTTACCCCCTAACATCCTTCTTCCCGTTCTCTCACTCTCACTTCCTCACCTGTCAGAGGGAGGAATGTCGCTGGCGGATCCAGTCCTCCAGGGTCTGACTCTTGACAGATGTAGCGATGCTCAGTCAAAACGTTTCCCAGCTCCTGTTCACAAAGTAGCTTGAAACAAGCAAACAGCAGCAAATACTGCAGGACGGAACTGAATGATATGATCCACCTGGGCATGATAAATGTCACAGAATCAGAACAGCTCATACTGGTGCAGGCTGTTCACAACCGTACCTTTTAGCTGATGTGAAAAGACCAATGATATGTTTAGCTTGTTTTACTCTAGTTCTTTTTTTCGTGTTCACCATCAGAAGCAGAAATGCCTCCAAAGCTTACATTTAAATAGTTGTATGAAATTGAAATGTTAGTGCTTGGAAGCTATGAAAACAAGTGATATTCATACATAGGACCCACATGCTCTCTTTTACACACTGCAATTGCTAATTTTTAAGACATCCATCATTGGTAATAATGTGAAAGTATATGGTTGGAAACTGTCGGAGAGTATTCGACTCATAAAATGTTCATGCCCATGTCAAACTGCAGATGGAAACAGAACAGTTGTAGGAAAACATGTGAGGATGGAGATTACAGAGTGAATTGGTTCTGTCCTGTTCTGTTCAATCTGCAACAATCCAGCTCTTAATCAATTTGGTATTTAACCTCTCCTGATGAGTGGTCTCTCGTTTACGGGCCTTTTCAGACACTTTCCCCACCGTCATCAGCAAACCCAAGGGCAGAATCTAGAAACCTTCCCCCAGGGAAAAAGAACTTCTGTGGATCCACTCTACACGGAGTCTGCTCTCTGCTGTGGCCGATCGTCATGGCAGCTCTCCAGCTCTCAGCAGGAAAGGAAGTGGCTCTCGGGGGTAGTGCTCAATTCGCCCTCTACTGGGCGGAAGTCAAGCCTCAATGAGGCCGTCAGTCGAATAGGTCATGCTGTCAGAGCGCACCAGAGTTCACATCCTCTCATTAAACTGCAATACTTTCAACATCCCTTCACGGGGAAAAAAGCAAAGTCAGGGAAGTTGGGCTGAATTACGCTCGTGATAAAACGGGCTTGTGGTAATGTGATTGTGCAAGTGTAGTCAGGTAGACAGTGTGTGTGTGTGCGTGTTGTCATTACTTTTCTCCACACGCGCACACATAGCCACATACTCATACATTGCCTGTGTAAGATTCCCAGCTGTGGAAACGAAGCTGCCGTGTGATGCTTCAGGTTGTTTAGTTAAGATGCTAAAACAACACTTTATTTCCTGCATTCTGGAGACACTTTCCGCTCCAACAAGTTTTGATACGACAGCTATCTCTGAAGCCACTCTGGAAACAAAGGCACGTCCGGCTTTGTTCTTTTGAAAAACTACAGTAAAGTGATATTTTTCGTTTGCTATGACCTCTTTGAAATTTGTTGATTTCAAATTGTGAATGATTGAATGCACGCAGATATTGCATCCTCCTTGTATTCCAGAAATGTTTGAGTTTGAATTACTAAACTAAATATATACTAAACATACCTTAAATGCTATGGCCTTGAAGCTCAGATTTATAGAAAAGGAACACAATTGCTAGGACACACTATCTGAATGTAATGCAGAAACAAACTTGTCAAAGAAACAGAACTCAACAAACAAGCTAGAAACTTTATTTGTTAAAACAAGTATATAGAGTTGCTGTATTACATCTTTTATCTTGATAGATTGTGGTTTTATACATTTACCAACAGTGGTTTAGAAAGGCAACTCCTAATGGAAACAATGGCATATGTATACAATACAAATTAGCAAACATATCAAAATCAGTTTTTTCAACTTTTGTAGCAACCAATTCTTTCTATTGGTGTGCCATAGTGCAAACTGTGTTGTTTGTAAGACAGAGTTTAAGCATGATCTCAACATTCATACATTTCGACAATCCATTTTTCTCTGTCTTTAACACATTTTTTTTCATTTGTAGGCTGCATTCATTGTGCCTTCAGTTCAAGTCCTTCTGTCCAGTAATGTGAATTAACAATGAGAATAATTCAAGTGTATCGGGCAGGTCAGGCTGTTCTGTTGGAGTAGTGAAGATTATGATTATGAGCAAGAACGCTCCTCTGTCAGGTGTGCTGCTGCGTGTATGTATGGAGTACATGAAGACCTGTCAAGACCTAAAGTGGTACTTCGCCCTGGTGGGAACATGTTTGTGTCCACAGGATCAACCAGCATGTCACCGTCTACACTTTTTCTTCATACGTTCTAAGTATGGTTGATCAAAAAACTGAATTGGAACTCAAAGTTTGATCCAGCACAGGAGAGATAATGATCTGTGCAACGTTGTAATTTGTGGCCGTAATAACGTGGGGGTGACTAAGGGTTTGCCGTGCAGCCAGTTTTCATCTTTTCATCAATTCTCATGAGCCTGAACATGTTCTACCAGCGTGAAATATCACTCTAAAGAGTCTCCATTTGTGTTTTTCCAAGCCCTTTCAAAAAGTCCATGAGGATTCCTGGTTTCATTCTGAAAACACAACTTGACAAATGATTATCACAAACATATAGCTTAGCAAAAAGTGTAGTAGCTTGTATGTTGGCTACGAGTGGAGTGGAGTGGTTGGCGTACGAGTATAATTTGTTGCCATGTTTGTATAAATGGACAGAACACTGAGACGGAGGAAAAAAAAAAGTTTTTGGATAACTTTGATAGTGTCTGTCTACATTCACTCCAAGGTCCAGCATGTGTGTGTATGTGTGTTCCTGCATCCATCTGACTTCAAGCCTCTATGGCTAAGATTTCACTGGAGGAAAGAAAACTAAGAGCTATGGCGGTTGTGAAAGCGCTGCCCTGCGGGAAGGTCGGGCTGTTTGTGGCGTCTACTCTGGTTCTATTGCACCGTGTTCTGCGGGAAAGCACTGGAACTGGTGGATTGGTTGTGTCAAAAAGTCTGAAGCTGGAGGCCGGACTGAGCCAGAGCCCCTCCGCCCTCCCCTCCCTCTCACCAGACTCTCTGTCCCAACTCAAGAGCATCCACAACGGTCCACCACCATGGAAGGGATCTTGCCATAGATGATCTGCTCTTTTCGGTTAAAGTAGAGCATGTTGATGGATGACATCTTGGTGGGGGTACAGCAGGGGCCAGCGGTCCCTCTGGGATTAGCCTTGTTCACCAGGTGGGTGTGCGGGTACTTCTGCAAGTGCATGTACTCACACTCCCCGGAGCAATAGTTGGCCTTGTAGCGCTTTGGGGCAATAATCCAGTCCCAGCCAAAGTCTTCAAAGTCCACTGTGAGGGGATAGCGGCAGCACCGGGACTCTGGAGAGTTCTCGTCACAGTCAAGGCCAGAGTCTCTCCTGGCACGCTTGGGGCCCTCTGAGATCTTCACCTCCATGAACGGTTGCTGCAATGACAGAGTGTGTGTGAATACTTTGAAAATAGCTGGTTTGCAAAAAGTGGCGGATGACAGCATTCGGATTGCAACTTTTAATCTGGTGCCCTTGACCTTTGGCAGCTGGTTTTCAAACATGGCACGATAATATTATGAAACTTTGAGTTTTAAAGAAATTAAATCATCTAACGGTTGGTTAACCACAGCCGTCTAGCTATTCTAATTGCCTCAGAGCCCGGTGCCAGTATTTGAGCCGGACGATAAGTGTTTGTCATTGATAGTAGCAGTGAGTGTGTGTGTGTGTGTGTGCAGGCAATTACTCTGATTTGCACAGTCACACAGAATACTTTGAGGAATGTTGGGCAGGTGAACTTTTATGTAATCAAGCAATAAGATTTGAAGTTATTGTGGACCGGGCATTTGTCCAAATGCAGGTGTGCGCCTACATGGAGTCTGTGTTGATTAACAGCTTTCAAAGGTCTTAAATCTTGATTCCCTCTTCCAGCAGTGAAATGCAGGAATGTTTAACCACCTGCTGACTCTGCAAAGCCTCTCTGAACAGTAAACCCTCTGGAAGCCCAAAGTTAAAACCTCAGGTCGGTGCAATAGAGTATGCAAAATGCTTTTTGGAACCTATTTAGAAACTTAACACATAAGAAATATTTTTGTTCCTCAGGGTGGTCAAATGATTGTAATCTACAGTAGCTATTAATAGTCAGATTGATTAGGACATGAGTCCAGAAACTGCTGCAGTAAATAGCTCTGCACCATTGCCACTAACACTAAAACCCTAATCACTCCTCTACTTATAAACTGCTAGTAATATCTTACAGTAAAAACCATCAGGGTTCACTTTAGTGTAAAATAGGTCCAGCTCACCAGTCCTTCCTCTCCAGGCTCAGCGGAGGTCACGGCCAAGTCTTTTCCCCTCGAATCGAAGGCGTTAATCTCGATGCCCCAGTTGGTCTCCGGCTGCCGCAGCCACACAGTCAACACTTGTTTGACGTCTATACTTTGCCAAGAGCTGACCCCTGCATTCACGTCGATCTTCAGGGAGCGGATGTGTACGTGCCTGTTCCCGTCTGTGACCGGCGTCAAGCGGGAGATTTGCAGGAACACAGTGGACGCCTCGTCCGTCTGCCGAAGATGCACCCAGAGCTGAGCCCGGACTATGCGGTTGGCTTGAAACTTTTGAGTGAAGGAGAAGAGGCAGCACTTTGGTTCCCCATCCAGTTGGACGATGGCCTCGGCTGGAGAGAGACAGAGAAATAAAACGTTCTCTATATACTGACCATGCGCGATTGAAGTGTACAGACAGAAATAAACTGGTGTAAATAAACATCCCTGACACGTCATGTGATATCTGGTAGTGGGCTAATAAAGTTTAGAAAGCAATCGGTTCGCGTAATGACCACGCGCGCTGACTGCCTACATGCACCCGCCCATATACTGTTTTAAATAGTGGTAAAGTTGGTACATCGACATTTCTTATAATAAAAACCCGGAAAAGCTACCTGCTGTCACAACAATGCCTACTGACAGCGTCTCTCGTGCGCTCTGCGCCGTGCGTAATGAACGTCTGAGCGCGTCCTTTTTTATTTAGAGAGCAAAACAACTATGCAAAAACAAAGAAAAACTTACGTTCAGTGGCCATCATCATTATTGTCTCCGTGATAGCATGCTCATCGTCCTCCTCCACAACCACATCCTGGTTGTCATCTCCCAGGACGTCGTACTGGTCGAGGAGCTGCTGCAGTGGCGGCGCTTTGGGCAGGAGCTGCTTCACTATATCTCGGCTGATATTAGGAGCTTCCTTCATTCGCAGTTTGCTCAGAATCTGAGATTTGATCGCGTTTAGCCGCATAGTTTTAATCTGCTGCCGGACCTCGCAGGTAGCACACGGCTCCGTGTCTTCTGGGCTGGTGGCGGAGGGCTGCTGCTGGTGCGTCTCTTGGTCACTCAAAACGACTGGACCCAAAGCAATCAGCAAGCTAAGATACAGCACAATCTGAGACAGATGCATTGTCTCTAAGGCGTGAGGTTTGGTTTACAAAAAGATCCCTTGCTGTGTGCTGGACCTGATACGCGACTGGAGTGGGTTTGGATTAATGTCCCACACTGATAGGCATCATACTTTATTAGCGCACACCTTTTTATACTCCAACTTTAGCCTCTTTTGTGTCGTCAAAAACTATGATTGGCTGGACAGGCAACAATGAATTTTGACCGACTGACATGAAAACTTTTTTTCGTTGTCAAACCATAAAGGGATGGAGGCTGTGAGCATGTGATGAACGTGTCCACAGATGGATAAATTCACTTTTCATGCAGTGACTGCGCAATGAGGGGCAGAGGCGCAGACCGGGCTGTCTGTTGCACGTAACGTTCCGATGCACCTCAACTTATGTCACTCAGATTAAAACAAAAACAACAAAATAGCTCACATGACCGACAGCAAGTTATCCGTTGCGTAGTTTGTGCTGTGAATACGTTTTTTAATAATACAAAACTGTTTTTGTCAAATTTGCGTTTTTAACTGAGGCCCCTAAAAGTCCATCAAGCATTAGTTGTCTTTGATAGCAGGGACATGGATGCAACTGTGCTTGGTTGTGGAAATACATTCTATCTTTGAGAAATATTTACAGTTTTATCCAGTGCGCAAGATCAGGTTCCCCTTTGAGAAGCTGATTGTCGGCGCATATAAAATCAATATACCTACGCATTGTCTCCTGTACAGGAGTAAACAAATCAGGTAAGATTGAAAAAAAAATCATTGGTCCAGGACTTACCCCAAATGGTTGTTGGTGAAACCTGTTGGTAGCACACGGGATGATAGTGCCATCGTGTGGCAAGTTCACCACATCATTCACACTAGAAATGCCACCGCTATGGTGACATGGCGACCTTGGATGATCCCCTCCCATGTTTTGAAAAGTAAAATGGAAGGCACAACAGGTTGAGAAATAATACATTTAGGAAAACACTCTTTCCAGTCAGCTTGGCAGAGTAACATCGATGACCCTGAGCCTAACAAGCTGGAGAATTTTACAGAGCTGTCTTTTACTACTGCAAGCGCATTTCGTGTCAACTCAAGTCCCTCAGTGGTGACTTATTCTTATTACTAAATAAGGGCATGCCTAAGAAATGAGTAAAGGCAGGATAGATCTAGATGCACGGCTGTTTCATAAGCTGGTAGTGTATAGCTTTCACTTACATACGCTATAACAGCCTAATGTTTATGTGGATCTTGACAAATCGCAAATTATTATTGAAATGACTTAGGTGGAAAAGTAACATACAAATAGCTATAATATATTTTTATAAAATGTTGTACTAGTGATTTAACTTAGGTTGAAGACATTTCCCATTAAGAAAAATATTAAAATGTATATCTCATAGTGGGTCAAAGTCATTGTGCATTTTACTATGTCACTTAACTTCTAATTAGGATATACTAAGGTAAACTTTTGAGTTAACCAACTTACTTCTGTTGGTCTGAGTGTGAAAAAGCCCACTTGATAAGGAGGCAGAACTATTCCTTTGTTGTATTGTTCATATTGGTGGTTTAAATGAATTGTTATGTGAGACAGCACATTAAGAAAGCATCTGTTGTATGCAGGTAGAAAAAACCCCCAAACCTTAGATACTTTGTCCCTGAACCGTCTTACTTTGTCGTCCTGCTGTCTCCAACTATAAGAAGCGATACATGTTCTTCTGTTAATGACCAATATCTGCAAGAAGATGCCCCTGCTACTGCAGGTGTTAGCATGCAGGGCTTGGAGTGCAGGTTTGGGCTACTAGTTATACATCACACAATTACTGAATATGCTGTGCATAGTATAATGCGTCATTTGGTTGATTGTGGTTGAACGGTTAATTGTGTAAGCTTATCCTGCCTCACTTGGAAAGTGAATTAAGCGAAAATGTGGTGGGGACATGTCCCCAGTGTCCCCAGAGAAAATGACACCTATGGAATTAAGTGATAATAGATTATCTTTTCTTCTAAACTAACAATATAGGCGAAAATACAAAAAAACTGTGACAGAGGCTATTTTGCTGCACAATGAGTACTTTAACTGTGGGTAGGCCTATTTCAAAACGCATTTTGCTGGTAATACTTTGGTGCTTTGACTCAAGTAACATAATTGGTCTACTTTGAATGCAGACTTTGTGGAGTGGTGTAAATAGCAACTGTTACTTTAAATAAAGGTCACTTTGTGTTGAAAAGTGATGGGGACAAAAGGGCTCAGATTAGAGAAGTGAGGATGATGCACAAGTTTTGGTTCATGAGAAGATACTTTAACACTATTTTAAATAAATATTCACTGCTGAAATATATGAGTAGGTCTGGGGGTCCTTCTCCAGAAAATCTTGAGCAGTTTAAACACTGAAATTACTGCATTCTTTTATTTATATAAAGGGAAACATAAAATTAGGTGGCAAGTGACAATTCAAAATATAAAAAAATCTAATGGAATATATGCACGAATCAGTAGCCTGTTTTGCTTTTTTGGACAATGCACGTTTGTTGCTTCTAAGTGTTAATTGCATTGCATGATTTGTTATTGTGCAAACAAAACGTTCTCAAAACTTTTTCATTTGTTATTTAACATTTCTTGGTGCAACGTCTTTTTCAGAACATTTTTTAACAAATACTTTCAAAATCAGGGGACAAAATCAGCCATTCCAAAAAGTGGTGGGGACAAGTCCCCAGCGTAAATGACAACGATGAAATCTGAACATTATTTTTAATTTCCACAATTGATGAAAACACTGAAGAGCAGTGTGGTCACTTTTAGCACACATTTCCCCATCTCATCATTCCTTCGTGTCGCCGCCAGATGGCAGTGTTGCAGCGTCCCGCGGCGGTGCAGAGCCGCCGTCAGTACGCAGAAACCCGCGCTCCTCCTGAGCGCCTCTGCAGGTTGTTAATTGCCGTGGAGTGCTGAAGTCAGTCCAGACCTGTGATTTCCTCTCTGCTGAGGATCCACTCGGCGTTGACCGACGTGAAGGCAGCAGGGACACCGCCAGCCGTCTGCTCCACCAGTCTGGGACCCCCCCCCCCTTCTTCAGAGATTATTTTGAAATCTGGTGCGAACCTTTTCATCCTGCGGTAACGTTTACCAAACCAGGGAGCAGCAGCAGCAACTTGAGAGATCATTTTGTTTCTTCACACGCTACATACAATCAATAACGTTCAAGTTCGAGTCGCTCGGATGTTGTTTGAAGAGCTGAGCAGAGGACAGAAGAACCGGAGCGACACCAGATGATGTCAGGATTATTATTCATTTGAACGACCTTGGGTTATTTCTTCTGTCGCGGGTTATTATTATATTTTTTGGTGGAATGGAGAAAACCCTGACGCTTTTGCCACACTCTGTTAAAAGTACGTACAGCTCTACAGGATCGCAGCACATTCTGTTGACATATTCATTTTAATCTCATGTTTGCACAGATATTTCCGCTGAGGCTCAGAGCAGGCTTGCACCAAAGCCCCGCACTGTGTTTGTTCAAATAAATCAGGTTTAATCCAAATCTCATGTGTGTGTGTGTGTGCAGCTAAAGGATGCTCCCACAGTTTGGTGCATATTACCATTAAGACATGATTTAAACCTTTTAAGCTCATTAACACACCATCAGATCTGGCAGAAGGTTCGGCAGTGACAGCTCAGCCTCCTGTGTTGATGTTGTGCACCTCCAAATGTTGCTTTACTCACAGGGAGACTCCCTGCTCTGCATAAATCATTCATGGCCTGCGTGTTGTGTAGACCCCGGCATGCAGCTTTGTGAATGAAGCACATGTTTTGCTATGCTCCAAGGCCTGTAGTCCTAGAAAAGGAGCTGTCACTGTGAATCAGGCTGCGAGGCTCGGTTAGTGGAACAGATGGGAGACACGGGCTTACAACAAAACAGCATCAGTGCACTCAAGCTAGAGACAGACGTCCCTGTGTCATGCAACACAAAATAGGCCGGGGGACTGAGTCATAAAACACTGTGAGGTGGGGTGGGGGGTGGGGGGGAGCAACACACTTGATGTGCAGAGTAGCAGAGTTCTTAAAACTGACCCTGCAGAGGTGCCACATAGAGGCCTTGACCTCGAGCCAGCCACTGCAGCTCAGGTCACGTAGTTGCAGCGGCCTTGTGACAATCGTTCACAATCTTTTCCTCGTTTCCGCCATCTGTTATTTGTAGGCTGCCTCTGATGGAAAATAAACCACTGAAATCCTCCCTCTCCCCCTTTATCTCTTTCTCTCTGCAGTTGAGGAAGGGATGAGTTCAGGTCAGCAAGAGAGCAGGACTGACTGTTTCAACACTGCCAGACCCACACAGGGATGGGCCTCCTAGCCACTCGCCCCCCAGCGCCCTCTAAATCACCGCCCTCTACTGTGTAAGACCGACCGTCACACATGTTGGTACTCATGGACGAGAGCGGGAGTGGATGACAGGAGCACAAGGGTGACCGCAGCCGCGAGAAGTTGAGGGGAAGCATAGATTTGCTTCTGGGATGCACTGACCGCTCGCTTCCACAGTCAAAATGAAAATGTTGTTCGAACTCTAACTGAAGCCTGTCGCACCTCGCTGCCACCGCACACCTCCCACCCTAAAGTAAATCAATGCTACATCCTCCAGAGTATGGGGTGCGTCAAATCCAAGAGGAGCGACTCTGCAGGCCAAAATGCAAACTCCACAGACAAGGTGGAAGCCATGGGACGGGGCGGGAAAGCCTACTTGGTTCACTCAGACATGGGATCGGCCGAGAGCTCCCCTCAGGTCAACCCAGTGCTGCTGGAGTACGCCCAGAGGCTCTCTGAGGAGATCGTGGCCCGGGCCGTGCAGCAGTGGGTGGAGGTGGACCGCCGCTACAGCGACATCCCCTACATTGAATGTGACGTACCATGACATGGGAAGGGAAGTCACAGTGGAAAGACATTTATACTGGAGGTTCTACATGTGATTAAACAAGGCCAATAGTCTCGAAAAACCTCCATTCAGAGAGAATCCTTCAAGCATCTACCTGCTGTGGGCTGGAATATGAGTGAGCTGTCAGCAATGCAGTTTTGACCTACTTTTGGATTGGATAATACTTGGATTGAGCCTGAAAAGCCTCCTCCAAAGCGACCAAAGCACTCTGATCCCGTGCTTGTTTCTGTGATTATCTGTATCAAAGCTGGAGACTTGCTGAAGCCGAGTGTCTTCAGCTGGATATCGTCTTTCTCAGACCTTATTTGTCCCCCGTCTCTGTATGTGTTGGCTCTCTGCGGCTGGTCTTATAATGCAAAGCAAGAAATCCTATCAGATATTGCCTGGAATCGCAATGTTCCTCCTTGCCAGTGAAAGTCTATCCCGTCCATAGATGCTGTCCTTGGGCCAAGATTCTCTCTTCTTACGGTGGGACTTATTAATAGATCCCTTCATTTGGTGACGGCTCTCACTTGAAAACCCTCGCTGGAATCATCAGGTCAGAAACACACCCAGCTGTCCCGGCTCCTTCTGGTCTGACAAAAGGCTCCAAGTTCTCCCTTAATGGCCTCCCTGGAGACCCCCCCCCCCCGTGGCTGAACCGCAACGAGGAGCATCTTCCTCGGCTCTGCTTATCTCACTGCCATTAGGCGGCCCTTCAACCAGCGGGCAGAGTTCTTAAAATGGGTCCAGGAAATTATGTGTACAAATGATGTATTTCCCGTGCTCCAGCATATTCTGTATACACAAGAACACAGTTTGGGAACTTTTACATTAGGACCCAGATCACTGGGGACCTGCTGGTCTCTCAGCCACAAAGAATCCACGACATGAGAAAGGATTGACACACTTTTCAAAAAGGATTTGGCTCGTCAACAGAACTGGAGCTAAAAAAAACCCCCAAAACACTTGGTTATGGCTTAAATGTTGTAGGCCTAGTTTTTTGTTAACTGTGTGTCATTGTAGAACACCTAATGAGAAATACTGCCATCTGCCCTGTAGAGGACAACAGCACAAATATGCAAACCTCGAAAACCCCATGACATTACAACCGAGCATATACAGTATATAACTTCTTAAAATAGTGTGGTGCTGCTCCATAACAGAGGATGATACATACCAGGGGACAGAGTAGATATATTTGGAACAGAGGTTCACAACCGCCAAAGTCCTTAATGAATGTTACTATGAGCCCAGCACAGTTTAGGTGAATTGTTTTGTACAGTATGATTTGTGTCAGAGGGGACATTGTGCAGGTCTGGCTTTTGTTCGGCAGATAGAGGGGGAGTGTAGCTGCAGCCCGAGGCCTCAGAAGAAGTCAAACGGTACTCCAACTGATGTCACTGGGATTTTACCCAAAATAGTCACATTGATAGTTAGGCTCTACTGAGGAGCATCAGCGAGAACACTTCAACTGCCAAACATCTATTTGCAGCGATTTACAGCTTTGAATGGTGTCGTAGTAACTGTTAGAATACTTAACAAGCTGATAAGCCATATAAAACAGTGGCAGGGGATTCTCGCCACTTGCCTTCTCTCCAGATTTCCTCTTATAACAGTGTCAGTGTTTCCCTATTGACCTGTAACTGGCCAGTCCCAATAAATTCAGGTGATGTCACATTGTATTGGGAAGTTTAACCGATACAAATGCTGTTTGAGTTCTGACTCAAAGCGTGCTCGGTCACTTCGAGCGAAGAGCAGCATCACAGATCGCACGTCAAAGCCTCAGTTTACGAGCTGTATTGTTGAGGTGAGCTGAGTGATGAGAGAGGGTTCTCAAAAGGGACAGGATGTGTCCTGTCAGACACGTTTAAAAGTCAACACAGAAAACATAACTGGACACTGTTCTCCACACGCCATATTCCTACTTCTTAATCTGATGCCATTTGTTTTGCTTCAGATAAAACCATGAAGGCTAATCTCGCTGCTGTGCTGTTTTCTGTGAATGTTGGGATTTTAAAAACCAAAAGTGAGTTTGGTCAGTTCATGCAATTAAAAGGTGCACATTCTCTTTACAGTTCACATGCTGGAGGCTGAGGAGTGTTTTTATTTTCCATGTTGATTTTTAGTGACATTTAGAATACTGACACCAAATTGTGTGATGGGAATTTGTTTCTTAGGCTATACATCAAAGATGTTGCTATAGCGGTGATGTCAGGCAAAATGTTGCATTTCGAATATGATGTCATCACTGAGAAAAGTCTCAGTTTTTACAAATTGTGGTATCGCGTGTTTTCAAATTCACAAGAGATTCAGGTTTTTCACCTCTGGCAGACAGCAGCTCTTGTGGTTTCTACAAGAAAGGCAGTGAATTCGATTTTCTGTCTTTAGACAGCCATGAAGGGCCTGCATCTGCACCAGAGTGTTAAAAATCAGATCCACCATGAGCGCTTGTCTTCATTTAAACATGTCTTCCAGCTGAAGCTGACTGAAAGGCTGCCTGACTTTTGGAACCTGTGATTTGTAGTTTTTAAAGGTCACCCATTTCAAATTGTGATGGGAGACGATTCTGGATTTGGCCAGACTCATCCAAAACTATATAGATCACGAAGTGCAGGGTCTGGAGGGCTGGAGTGCCCTTTGGCACGGTTTAAATTAAGGCGGCAACTAACCAATATTTTCATTACCAATTCATTTTTCTGATTATTTTCTTTTTAAATTGCTTTGTCTATAAATTGGCAGACCATAATGAAAATGCCTTTTAAGATTTCCCACAGCCTGCAGTCATCTATTTCAATTGCAAAAGACATCATACATGACAAAGATAAGGATCGAAGGCTGACATTTTGTTTGAGAAATGACAAAAATGACTCATCGATTATCATCAATAGTTGCTGATACATTTTCTTATTATATATATCATATATATTTCTTATTAATTGTTTTGGAGCAATTTGTTCAGTGTCTGAAAGAGGTCATATTATGCTCATTTTCAGGTTCATCATTTTATTTTGCGGTTGTACCAGAACAGCTTTACATGGTTTCATGTTCATATTTTTGTCATACTGCACATTGCTGCAGCTCCTCTTTTCACCCTGCGTGTTGAACGCTTCATTTTAGCTGCAGAGTGAAGCATCTGACTTTTTATTTGATCTGTGTTGGCAGACGTCTTGTCACTGCGTGTGCTGCAGCTCAGTGTGTTTCTCCACCAGTGTTTTTGATGACGTACCCACACTTGCTGCTAGGCGAGAATTATGTCACAAAGTGACGCAGATGTAAGGCTGGACTACAAACGAGCTGCTTTCAGGCAGTTCAGAGCAGAGTTTTCTGTGGGACATGGGAACTCCCTTTGGGCTGGACTTTGGGCTTTTTCACTTTGCAAAGCTGTTACATGCACAAAAAAATATATAACTCAATAAAGGAGAGGGGGAAAAAGCCAAAAAGCATAATATGACCTCTTTAAGAAGCTTGTTCAAAATCAGGTGTTAACCCACTATGAGGGTTAGTGTTGTGTTATAGCCATTGGTGCAGGTAATTACAGGGTTCAAACTCCTGTACCCAGAATGCCTCTGATGTTTAAGTGTTTCAACAGTCAAAATGACCCATTGAAGAAAGCACGGTCAGAGTGATGGAGGTGATACTAAGATTAAACACAAACAGCCAGATGAACAGTTTCCATGTCAAATAAATGAAAAAAAAAAGCTCTGCAGGATAATGCAAGTCAGCCTGTCAATAGATCGTCATAAAATGTGTGACTATCACTATTCTACACTATTCATTTAACTTGCAAACTGTACATACAGTGTGTTAAAACTGACGATGCCAATAAATCAGATTTTATGCCTTCTATCATTGAACTATTTCATCATTTTCCAAACCGTTTTGCTTATGATATAGTTTGGTACGCACACAGGTGCTTCTCAACGTATTTGTGGTATACACAGACTCAACCCATGTGTATTTAAACTACCTGTAAAACAAGACAGGTGGACACTGAACACACAGCAGGTTAAAAGTTCAGCTACTCACTAAACAAACAGAAGAGAAAGAAATAGGGGAAGAAATGAAAGTTGGCCAGCGTCTGTTTGAGGAGCAAACAGCAGCCATAAAGCATGAAGGTTTATGTAGGTGACGCAGAGAGAAACACTCTGTGTTCTTAGTGTTTATGGCAGTTTACTGTCTACAGTATGTAAAGGTCATCCTGTCTGCCTGGTGAGCAAGCTGGTGCTTGATGCATGTGAGATACAGACTAAGAGGTAAGGGTGTACCATGCTGTACATGGCGTGAGGTTCAAAACCCTGATTTATAGTTTTTAGTCATTTGTAAGTCAACACTATCAGATCTAATCATTCATCTGTCTGATAATCTATTATTATTATTAAAATATGCAAGACTTCCAGTTTATAAACCACCATGCAATGAAAACAAAAGCATTGACTTTCTAGAGTTCAAATCTGAGCAGCAGCTTAGTGATTCCATGCTGCTGATAAAAAGGTACTTTAGACCGGAACCTGTCAATGTTTTACAAGAACGCTCTATAAGCAGACCATAAAAGATCCTCCTTCATTTACCAAGAACACAAAAACATTTTGTTACATTACCAACTCTTTATTGCCCTCTGTTCCAGCATCGATGCCTAATCTGGCTCATAAATAATGCAGCTGTTGGAAACTAATGTTTAGGGAGGTGATCTGACTCCTACTGAAAAACAGTGGCATGTCCAGCAGAAGAAGTTAATCATGAAAACACACCATATCACACACTTTTTCAGACTGCTGCAACGTAACAATCATGTCACTGCATTCAGAGTAAAATATTTATGTACTTCTATATCTGCTGTTTGTCTTGGTGCTTGGATGTGTCAGAACTCCTTTTTTAATCCATGTTACATCTAAAACAATAGAAATACTGGGAAGCATATTGGGGGGGAAAAAGACAAAAACTACAGAAATAGAGACAATACATTATCTCAATTAGAACAACTGACCACACTGCAGAAGTACAGATGATTCTGATCCAAGCCACAGGAAATGTAATGAAGCACTCAGCGGTGAGATCATTTTCTCCTCCCATGTCCTCATGTTCATGCTGCTATGCGGCAGATTCCCTGAACTTGCAGCAGAAGAGAGTTATCACTTCTGCAAACCAACTTCACTCTAAACATTCTCCAGGCGGGACCTCTCCTGCTACTATTTTCAACTTCTGGCCATGAACATGGATCTGACCTTCTTTTCCTCAGCTGCCGAGGAGCAGCCTGGATTTTTCCTGTAAAATGTCACCACGGTATTTAATAGCAGGGAGTCAGATTAATAAGTATACGGCCTATCCATGTACGTGTTATAGAATACCAGGCTTTCTGCTATCCTCTCACGTGACAGACCATAAAGGCATGTGGGGACAGGAGGCTTGGCGAAGGCTTGGCGGTGTGTGATTGAAGGTGGGAAGCAGCTGTTGGCTGACAGACATCAGAAGGTCAGGTCTTTCTCTCCCAGCGAGGAGAAGCACTGGTCCACAGTCTGATCGGACACCTCCTCCAGTGTTGACGGGTTCCACTTGGGATTCTGGTCCTTGTCAACCAGCACTGGAAACATGCCGAAAATCACCACAAAGATGGGAAATCAGATGATTTAGGAAAAACTATTGATTCTTAAATAACATTTAGATCTTTTTTCATTGTACTTTTGTTCTGTATTAGCTTTCTGTGCGATCCATATAAATGATGCTACATGAATGAAATTCACTTACAGGCTCTTACACCCTCATAAAAGTCGCAGCCCCTCTGAAAAACAACAGAAACAATCTCCTTTCAGGTTTTACTCCAACAGATCAAATCAGAACTAAACTTAAACAGCTGTGGGAGATTATTTAAAGGTAAGTAATACTGACTTACAGCTTTAAAGAATCATTTACTAATCCCTCTCTTTCTTTCCAATTATGATTACCACAAGAGTGAAAAGTATAAAAATGAAGCTGATGGATGTTAATTATTTCCCTACAGGCTGACACGCCAGTTAGAGTGAGCCTGCTGGTTTTTACCATGCAGGCCTGGCTCAGCCGATACTCCATCACCAACACGTCCTGCAGGCTCAGAGACGCTCCCGCCTGCAGCTGCTTATGGGTGATTTTCAGGGACGTGGGAGACATCCTGGACAGCATCTGCAAGAGGAGACACAGGGAACTTTTCTGTGCTGGAGTCTCTAACAGAAAGACGGCGACGATGACGGACTGCTTTTAGATTGAAACTATTCTCCAAATGATCAAATAAAATCGTGGACAAAAAGAAGTAAAACAATGTGTAACTAAGGAGAAAGACAGCTATGAATATTTCATGTAGAGGCAGCGCAGTGAGTCAGAGGTGTAGTAGTAACTGAGGAAGTGGGTTTATAATAAATGTGATGCCTGAGCTGACCCTCATTGGCTCTAATTCACATTTTCATAGTTTGAAAGGAAAATGGAAAATGTTTACATGTTTGATAAACTGAATGAAAGCAGCCAAGTCAATATTTGTTAACAGTTCTTTAATATGAACTATATTTCAAATGTTACTAATCCAATAATAAACAGATAATTATCAGTCTATGGAGGCTCACATTAACAGCTGGCTAGTAGTACACTATTAGTAATCCTGGAGTGATCAGGAGGGGAACAACGAAGAGAGGGGTGAGGTCTAATCTGGGGCATGTGCACCGTTTTATTAGGTTATGGGCCTCGCATCCCATGTTTGATCTCATTGGAGTATGTGGGTAGAAATGGTGTGAAACACTCAGAGTCTCATCCATTCCATTTTCTAATCATTAGGAACATTTGTGGAATGAAGCCCCTGTGGTGGGCTGAGAGCTCTACAATCTCAAGGGAGGGATTGTGGCGCAGCCAACAAGGAAGACTAAGACTAACCCCATTAAGTGCTTAAACTGAGGTAAACTGCTAATTACCAACATATACTGCTAAAGCAAATAATGCCCTGGCTCTACTCCCGCACTGTCAGTGGGATTTATCTGACGGTGGAGTAACATGGCTGAATGTACAGTACTTTGAAATAGTTTGTATAACCACAATATGCAGCAGGTGTGAATGCGTTCAGTTGATGGCAGAAACTGCACACGTGGCGCTAGATTTCTGTACAATTGCTTGGAGAATAAATTATTGATGTTAGTAAAAAGGACAAAGCCGCAGGTCAAGATCATACCTCAGCTTGTTTGTTAGCGAACTCTGAGCCATCTGCCTTCAGGTTCTGCACGATGCCCTCCACGCTGCTGGAGCTGAACAGCCTGAAGGGAAGGACACACCAACGTGCTTTCAGCAGGTTAGTTCAGCTCAATCTCATTCAAACTCACATCAGAAGAATTCTTATTTCAGTGTCCAGTGTCGGTGCGGTGATGCTGTTTCAGTTTGAGTTTAAAGAATCAGTCTGGCAATATTCTGTATTTATGTCAACAAAACCCATGAAGGAAGCAAAACCAATAATGAAGCAATAAGAGGGCAGGGAAGTCAAGATGATGAGACGGACTAACACATGGTTGGTTTTAGACTTGAATGTTGTCTCTGACATGATTTCAGGCAGCGGGGAGACGGGCCTTTCACAGCAGACATTCTGCAACGGCAAAGCAGCACAGCAGCGGTGTAAACTAATGACATTAACACAATGACTTTGTTACAGTGTTTCTGTACGATGCAGTCGCCGTTAATGTTACTACTTACACCTGTGCTTGACAAGTCAAAATGTCCTCCATGAAAAGAGACTGTTTTTTTGTATTTCATCGTGTTTCTTCTCAGATATTTTCCAGCAATTACAAAAAGGTCCATTCCCTGTGAACTGCAGTCTTTATGACTCCTCAGTCCAGCCTTGCGTGGGGAGGCTGTAACACACAGCTTCTTTTCACTTGCCATCCATTAGCGTTGCTCAGAGGATGTCTGCCTACATACACACAACACAATTTCTACTCCCAATTGTGCACCCCACCCAACCAGTAGGAGCTAATGCAGCTGCAGGTTTTTATCCTTTAAGTAACTAGCTGCTCACTAGTTTGAACCATTCAGTTTATGTTTATATTTGGAAACACAGACATTCAAGGCATACCTGTCAATATCAGACATGTGCTTGTCCAAGACAAAAACCTTCTCAGAATCCAGTCTACTCTGTGGAGAGAGAGCGAGCACAATAGTCAACACAGTCTCTCATGGGGTCACATGGAAACAGATGTCTGAGGGCCAACTCGTTGCCTTTTTAAGCTGTCTTGGATATTTTGTGCTAAGGATTCTAACCTGGCTCTGGTAGGAATCTAGCACTCTGGAGACGTCTTCA
This sequence comes from Lepomis gibbosus, assembly GCA_029875015.1. NCBI lineage: Eukaryota > Metazoa > Chordata > Actinopteri > Centrarchiformes > Centrarchidae > Lepomis > Lepomis gibbosus. The sequence continues at coordinate 54,451 of JAPMOB010207530.1, forward strand.
GCAGAGGGAGACTCCAAGTCCACCAGCTCCTTCTCCAGGTCTGGGATCTATTGAAGTAGATGACTTGGCGTGAAAACTAACAATTTCTTTCAGAAATGCTTGTGAATTTGCTTTTTTGTCTGCAGCTGACCGTTGATTCTACAAGTCACTCGGCTAGATTCAGTCTTTTATCATTTTAAAGACACATCACATTTCTGGATGGAGGCAGATCTTTCCCTCCTGGCTTTCAGTAAGGAAACACATTGTTGAAGAAATGGCTACTCTGGAAGCAGGATGCTGGATCAAGCAGCCTTTGGGACAGCGCGAGGGCACTTTGCGTCCTCCAAAATAGTTTTTAAATTTAAAATTATGGTTTTATTCAATGAGAAAATATCACATGAATGCACTGCTTTGCAGTAGCCAGCATGGAAGTCACAGACGTGGGAATGTTCCTACAAGAACGTCAACATGTGACGTGTTCACCAGAGAGGATTTGATCTTTAACAGACAGACGACTAAAATGTATTAATCAGACTTTTCCTTGATTTATTAAGTTGGGATCTTTTTTCAAGCTTTGTTTTTAGTCAAACTCAGCTGTAGAAATTGTACAAATAAACTAAATCCCCCCCACTGCGCGTCTGTCCTGAAAATCAAGGTTAGAGTCTTAAACAAACTCTGCCGCCCACTGTTCTGACCTCACACCAAAGGCAAGACAAACACAACCTGCCTCCGGATCAGCCAGTGTATGTTGGCACCTTAAAGCGAGAGTGAGTCAGCATCCGGCTTTCCAGAGGAGCTTGTGTCCTGCCCTCCTCCCTGCAGCACCAGCTTCACTCTCACAGTGCATGGGCTGGTAACAACATTATCCTTTATTAACTTAGAATGCTTTTATTGTCCATGTCAGAATAAAACATTTGCATTTAGTCAAGTACAACTTTTTGTGAGGGCATGGTGAGTTTACCTACTGACTTTAGTTAACGTACCTTCTTAGACTCTACAAAGTGAGTGGCAACTCCAGCTCTCTGCACGTCACGTCCCCTGAGACGGAAGCCCGTCAAGGCCAGAAACAGCCCCAACTTCCCCCGGAGCCTGGGCAGAAAATGGCCACCTCCCACGTCAGGGAAAAGCCCTGCCAAAATAAAACTTAAAACTAGGCATAGTTCTTGTTCAGTCTCGATGCACATGCACTTCATGGAGCAACATGACGCTCTACAACTGCTCACCCTGTCGCCCATGAATAAAAACGTCAAATTACCACGTGACTGTAGCCTGATCGGTGCTGCATTTTTGAAGCTGACACTGTTAAAGATATTTTAGATTTTAAAAAACACTATGAATATAACTGCTGAGCATTTTTTGAAACAAACACATACGACAAACAAACTGTGACCAAAGTACATAATAAGCAGAACATTTTACAGCTGACTGACTCTGGTGGACAAACTATGTCAAACTTTTTTTTAATGTACTGATATATCACTGGCATCTGGATCTGCCAAAGGAGTGAATTTATTATTAACCACCCAACAGATAACTAGTGGCTAAGCATATAAATGATGATCAACAACATATTGAGCATCTGTTATTTAATGTTAATTAAGTACACTTGGGCCAGTGCCGCACTAGCATCGATTTACATCACCCAGCTAGGAGTGGAACTATTATTTTCATTAGTGATTAATGTGCCAGATATTTTCTCGATTAATTAATGAACCCATTTTAATTTATTTCAGCTCAATAAAGAACTATTTAAAGCAGCATACTGTAACATTTCAAAGTAGGGCTAAACCTATTTATCGAGTTATTCGAATAATTTGATTACTAAAAGCTTCGACACAAATTCTGTGCAACAATGGCTCGTTAATCCGTTTTACTGTGTAGCCCACTGTTTCGCACAGTCAGTTATTACTGTAGCACTTCGCACTTAGGCTGTGAAGTTAAGACGATGGCGCTGTTTGCAAAGTGGAGGAAGAAGTATGAGATTATTTCAAGCTAAAAGAAAACAGAAACTCTGTAAAACACCCGGTCTAGCATCAAGTCCACGTAGCTGACCCCCAAACAAGGCAACAGTAAGAGCAACTTGAGCACCTAAATCATGATTGATTGTTGAGTTGAAGGCTAGTAAAGGTAGGCCGCAATCCTCAGATGTTAAAGTGTAAACGTGTGTTTGTTGGTTGCAACGTCACAGTCATGATTTAAACAGCTGATCCTGGTACCTGGGGGGGTCGAGTGTTCTACAGATTATTTCGATGAATTATTTCGATGAAATAATTCATCGAAATAATCTGTAGAACACTCGATTACTAAAATCATTGTTAGCTGCAGCCCTAATTCAAAGTAAATAGGACTCACTCCCTGTGGACCACAAATGTGTATATAGAATTAACATCCAAGTATTTGTCGAGATATTGTTTTAAGTGCTGGACCGACCAAGTCACATTGGCTCCCTGGAGCCACTCCAATAGTGTGGCTAAAAATACCAAATATTCCACTGTGCTCCACATTGCCCCACAGTCCTCAAATATCTTTGCAGCTGACCCAGAGATGATTTACGTACAGTATGATTAGGTACAACAATTAACAAAACAAATGAGTGCTGGCACACTACACAAACCAAAACATGTGGCTTATGAGCATTTATGATTATGAAAGATTTTAATCCCTTTAATCTGTACAGAATGTATTCTGTATTTTCAATAATGTTTCAATTTGATGTCAATGTTTGTGACAGGAAATAAGATTCCATTGGTCACAGTTGGTTTTCTAACAGCCTTTGAACTGGGGGCGGGGGGGATTAGATGAGTTGACCTGATTCATGGCTGAAAATGTAATATCATAAATGTGGCAGATTATGGCTGTTGTTCAGAATGCTAGCGGGGCGGGGCTGAATCTGTTAATCCCGCCTCAGAAGGGGTTAACCTTAATGCTTGAGAGTGGGGAGGGAATGAGTGTGTGTGAGTAACAAAGAGGAAGGAGTGTGAAAGGAGTGTGTGTAGTTCTGAAGTAAGCAGTCATTCTAACTTTAAAAAACAGTTTTAGCCTTAATGGAATCTTGAATTACAAGAATCTTTAGCACTCGAGTTATCCTGAGGGAGAAACTATATTATATTTAAAATGTAATGACCACTGAGCACAGTATATTTGAGCAATGAGCAGGTATTATTCTGTACTTTTATTATTCTGTAGCTTTTAGCAAACATTACTCAAACAGGAGTAAACTGGGCATTTGTTAGGAACTATTTCCAGCTGCGCATTAACACACATTTGGCGCTCTACTGCGTTATTTCCAGCAGCAGGACGGTATATGCAGTGTGTGCGTTCATGGTGATGGAGGAACATGTCACCCAGTGCAGCAGTGTGGCTCATTGAAACAATGGAGCTCTATGGCACAGAGGAAGAGGAGCTATGAGGGCTGTGATACACAGATATTCATTGTTTTCATGATATTTGTTAACAATAAGAAGAAAAAAAAAATCACATCCTCCTTCAAGGCTAAACTTTTGATTTATATCTAATAAAAGTATTTTTGCTTAAGTGGTGAGTCCTAACAATGGTGCCACACATTTGCAGCCCTCCTTATAGGCTCACCCTCCGTTCTTTGGCCCTGTCTTTGAAGAGTGATTGCTAAATTCTAAAGTGTTGTTGTTGGTGGTGAAGAAAGGGGGGGCATTAATAAATCACAAGGGAAACCCTGATCACATGAATCAGCCCTTTTCCATTTATCCAAAAAGAAATGATTTGTGAGATGCAGGAAAACATGTCAATAGTAGTAAATAACGTGACAGTAATTTGGAACGCCCTGCAAATAAATCTGTTCCAGCGGGGCTTCTTACATTTGGGTTCCAATAGGTCAACATATCAAGTTAGTTTAGATTATATTTTATCCTAATTTTAACCAACCTTGTGTTATCTTGTGTTGCCATCCATTAGCTTTGTTCAGAGGATGTTTCCAAACAAACAAAAGTTCTACTCCCAACTGTGCTTGTACACCGCCCAACCAGAGAGAGTAGCTTCCCACTCCAAACTAAAGGAGTGCGTCAGTTATTTGCCCCCCTGATAATGTTCTAGTCTGACTATACCCCACAGTGGGAACAGCATCCATATTGAGCTCTGTTCACACTTCTGCAATATCTATTATGCAAATGTGGAAGATGTTGTTGTGATGACTTAGAGTAATTAGCCTGCATGCTTCAAACATGTACAGAATACACCCTCTGCAATCAGGCCCATGACAGTGTGTTTTATCCACCTTGTTACTCATTGACAATTAAGTTGACACTGAGCAGAAAAATACTACATTAGGACATAGGTCAACAAGTGGACACAAACCTACCACCTAAACAGTACACTATTTACTCTTCTTATGTCTGTATGTTAGATATGTTCCTTGGAATATTGTGAAGCACTTTGTAATGTCTGCTTTTGAAAGGTTCTGAATAAATACTTACCTACAGCCTAATAAATCCATTCTAAGGTTTTGTGGGTTAGTACAGACCTAGATTCACTAATCTCCTTCTCTCTCATGTTTTGTTGCACCTGTTAGGAGGCACATGATTTCCAGCATAGCTGGAACGAGATACATTTTTACTGTATTCTACGACGACAGTTCAATACTTTCCGGCACTTGCAACTTGTATAATGTTGCCATACTTCAGTGGGAAACGCCAGATTCCACAGTGTGACTGCAGTTGCAGTAAACCCACATACAGTGAGAGAGGCTCTTGAGAGCATTCCACCCCAGGATCGAGGCTAAAATAAGCATGTAGGGTCTCCAAGCAGCTGCGATCTCCGTGAAAATGCAGTCGCTCTAGTGGAGATTGTGCCATTGTGAAGTCCAAGTTTCTGATTGCAGAGCAGGCGTTTTGAGAATGGTGGTGCAGAGGCCTGGAAGCCAAGTGCCTTTAGTAAAAACAATAGTGACAACGTGTGAACACAGCTGCTCCAAAAGGGGATTAGCAAAGACTTCCTGCCTATTTGCCAAAGTGAGTTTTAAAGACAGTCAGATTCTCGCTTTATTTGTGAGCATTAAACAGAATGGATTTCATGTGCTACTTCACCAGCAAGTCCTGGGTGTGTGGATTAGTGGAAAACAAGCACTGAGCTACAAGAAGATGCACCCTAACAGACACACCTACTGTACAGTGTATCAATCCCCTCAGAAAGCAAATCACCAGCCTGTGTAAATGTGTTGCAATCTCATTTCCTCCTCCTCCTCTGTGGCCTCGCCTTTGAGAAAATCCCACACAACCATCAGACAGCATCAACAGGAACCCTCAGCCTTTTATTTCTGCTACTCATTTCCTCTTCACTGACGACATAATCTTCATCCGCGACACCACACAGAATAAAAAGCATCAGCTGAAGATTGATTACAGAGTCCAGAATGCTCCGGAATAAGCTTGGTGTGAGTGTGCACATTGAAGGTGTGAGGGGGTGGAGGGGGGGCAATCAACCAAGCAACAACATACTAAAAGCATTCCTAACCAAAATATGATACAATTTGGGCTGTCGAACCTTTAAACGGATCATCAAAGATCCCGAGGACCACCTCAAAATCCATTAACCATCTTCATGATCTGAAAACACAATATGAGCAAAGACCGAGCACATGAGTTGTCCGCTCAGTTCACAGGCTCTTTCTTGCCACAAACCCTGTGATTAACGCTTTGGTATATTGGTTATAGAATTATAGAACTGTGATAAGCCATCCAGAGTTAAGTGACAAGAAGCTAATTTATGCCATAAGATCAGCTGTAACTCGCTAGTTGTTAGAGATTTGTTACTAATCTCCTCAGCGCTTCAGGAGAAGGCCATCTGTCTCCGGCTATGGCCACTTACACTCAGGCAGCAAGACGCTAAGATACATTCTTGATGGTTTCTATGAAAAGTAAGCCATTTAGTTACTGATAACCAAATACACAACTTGGCTTTAATCCCAAATTTAAGAAAACAATTGTGTACAGTGTAACATAGTAAGTTTGTAGTGTTCTATAGCATTTTTCACCAGCTATGGTACTGCTATAGTTTTTCTGTGGTGCTATTTTATTAACTAGTCCTGTAGCCCTGTAATATTTCAATAGTAATAATAAGTATCTACATCTTTGTAGTATTCCTATATTATTTTAATTTTTAATTGCGTTACTATAGTATATAGTGTTTCTGTAGTTGTTTTTGAACACACAGTAGAATATTCCTATAATAATACTATGATGATGTTATAGTAAATGAATGTTTCTATTGTAATGTCCTATAGTGCATCCAAATAAACCGTGGAAAACACTACAGTAACAGTATATAAACAATACACTATAACTGAAGTAGTTATTTCCTGAAAAGCTATAGAATTACTATAGGAAACACATACTGTAATATAATTATAAGTTTACTATAAGATCACTATAGCCAGCTCTATAGTATTATTATTGAGAGGTCAGTCTATGTAATGATGTCATTCTAAATGGTGAGCGATATTTATGTTTCTTGTATTCATTTGAATGGCCAGGATACCTTGTGTCTAATAGTTATTAACAACCATTTCAGAACGTTTTACACTACAGCAGACAGCGACCTTGAACACCAACATCCTGTATGTCAGAACAGCCACACTAACCACACAGGGACTAATGCATGAGAGCTGAAGGAGAGGCAGACACACCTGGACCAGAGATCTGCTTTCTGTGTGGTCAGTGTCATTGACCACACAGAACTGGCTTACAGCTCTCGTTGGCTGTTCCTAATGGGGATACGTTAAATGCAGAGACAGTGTTCTTCTTATGTTGTACTGTGTATTATTGTATAAGACAGTAAAGTTGATTTGATTTAATCTGTGCAGCGGGGCGTGAAACTGTTCTATGGTATCTTATTAGTTTTTATTTGAACAGATAATGTGATCTAATGAGGGCACGCAATTACCACTGCTAACGCTGTTATTTTTTTTGTGATGATTACTTCGACACTGCCTTCCGTTTTCGGTATATTTACCTCACCACCTCCGCTCACAATCAAAAACTAACTTGGTCACAAGCATGCCTGTACACTCTTGTTTTCCACACCCAGTCATTTTTCCCTTGCAGACAGACCACGTGTATGTGAATTGGATCTAGCTGGGTCTGCAACTGAAATCCCTCCTCCTTCATAATTAATGGTCTAGATACCCACTCACACTGGTGTTGGCCAACCAGTGCCCCACCCCAGCCCTCCCTCGGGGAAGACAGGAACCAGGGCAGCTGGACAGTCTTACCGATGGCAGTCTCTGGCATGGCAAACAGCGTCTTCTCAGTGGCCACTCGAAACCGTCCGTGAACTGACAGACCCACGCCCTGCGGGTGGAGGAGAGCAAAGGTCACCAAAATAATGAATTATAGAGAATCTGACTGCAGTTGATCAGAGAATACACAGAGGGGGAAACAGGGCATGGAGAAAACATTAATAACAGTCACTGAAGTTTGAGAGCGAAAATGCTGACTGGAAAAAAAAACAAAAAAGTAAACCAGACCGACCCTGCGTAGGAGTGTGTGTCTGCATGTGTGTGTTTTACGTGCGTTGCTCCCAGCCAGGGGAGAGAGGTGAAGGCTAATGAGCAGCGTCGGCCAGAGAACGGTAAAGTTCATCAGCCTCCAGCACAGTTAGGACTGTGTGTGTGTGTCGGATTATCAGGTTACCATGGAAACAACATCCCCTTGCATACGTCCTTGACTTATACGCATGAAACACTGTAGATAGATACACACACACACACACACACACACAC